>PVKP010016234.1:25821-48778 GCA_004027715.1 Plecturocebus donacophilus
AATTCTCCTGCCTCAGCCTCCCGAGTAGCTGGGACTACAGGCACGCACCACCACGTCCGGCTAATTTTTTGTACTTTAGTAGAGACGGGGTTTCACCGTGTTGGCCAGGATGGTCTCGATCTCTTGACCTCGTGATCCACCCGCCTCGGCCTCCCAAAGTGCTGGGATTACAGGCGTGAGCCACCGCGCCCGGCCCATTTAGTGATTTTTAAATCACAAGCTGTTACCAATCCTACCTTGAAAGAGCTCTTTCTATCTTCAAATATAAACATCCAAAAAACCTCAACCTGAGATGTCTCCTTAAAGCTGCAGAAAGCAGTCAGCCAAAGGGACATGGCAGTGCGTGCTATAAGCTAGCATCCCATACCTGCTGCTCTCAATTTTCTGCAAAGTGAACTCATGTGACACTGTTTTTTGTCTTGTTTTAGCTACTTGCCTGTTATTTTCATTCCAAATAGCAGGTAAGTAGATTTCAAGGTTCTGCCACATAAACACCAATTAGATTATATGGTTATGTTACATAAACACCCATCAGAAAATTTTGAGCTGTTTTTATTAGTTATATGCCTCATACTTCTGTGCTTTTAACTCTTAAAATCAAAAACTATTTCATTTTCTATGATTCAGTTTTGACTAGTGGCAAATATATATATAAATTCTATTGGTTGATCAATAATATTCTAAGGTAGCAGACTGTAAGAAACTCATTCTGTGCAGTTGACTACTTACTAACAAGATTAACTAATTAAGTCTCATGTCATGACCCTGAGAATTGCAAAATGATTACCATTGTCATGGCCTCCAAAAAGAAGAGACATTTTAAACTGACCCATCTGAGATGTGAAAACATCTCAGAAATTATTTGCACCAGAAGTTGGGTAAAACAACCCAAGGGACTGGAGGTCTTCTTTGTGCTTTGACAATACATAAACCATCAAAAAATTAGGGACAGTTTTGAAGTTGAGTCTAATGTAAATAAAATAAAAAGTAAAGATAAAGGTTATCCTTGTTTAATAAATGACAATGGAACCAACGTTTCTGCTGTCCCTAGGAGAATGCCACCAATGCATTCTCCTGGCTTATGAAGAGTAAGTCCCATACTCCATTCTCAGCCAGTATGCTTTCCTTTCTAGCCAAAGGAAAGTGCAATCACTACAACTGTTATAATCCCCCAAAATCTCATAAACCTCTTTCCAGGACATAGTCCTATACAAAATACTACATTCCCAATAGAAAATCATTCACAAGATTCCCATCGTCTATTGGATCAAAGTTAGGATTTCATTCACTCATGCATTTTTTTTTATATGTCAGGGCTTCTGCATTCAACACCTAGATAACAGACAGATTATTATCAATTCTACCTTAAATGTATCGCCAAGACCCTCTAAAAAATTACCAAAAGACAAACATAGCAAAGAAAGAAAAACAGGGAGCTGAAATAAGAATCTTATGTAATCTCAGAAACCAAGTCTTTGTCAGAACAACAGCTGATGTTAGAAACTAGAGCTCTGAGGACTAACTGTATAGAAGAAATTAGGAAAGTAGGTATAAGTTCAGTGTAAGTTCACCAAAGTGTATGCATGCTTTGAGGGAGGGTGCTGAATTTGAGATCCGCACCTAGAATTGAATCCAAAAGGAACCACCTTAACAAAGGAAAGGGTAGGCTAGAAAAAAATCCACCTGCGTGCAAGAATGGGAACTGAAAAGAAAACCTGTCCCTGAGAGACAGATCTCTGTTAACATGTTGAATGGAAATTAGTAACTATCACAATAGGCTTGCCTAAGAATTAGTAAACATAGGCCTCTTTTCACATGGATGCACAATTCAACCTGACATGACATGTACAAGAGAGAAAGATTCAGAGAGAAAAGTCAAAAATCTATAAGGAACTACAATTAGATAGACTGCAAATTCACAAGAGCAAAAATTGTACCTGACAAAGTTACACAAGTAAAGAAGACTTTATTCTAGACTACTGCAATCAAAGACACACACCAGAATACAGTCTGAACTCAAATGCTTTGAAACAAAGGGCAGGACACTCTGCCAAGGAGACCAAGAGATCGAGATGCTGTCTTCTTTGATGATTACATTTCTTAAGGATGACTTCCAGGTTTTTGAGAAAAATATCCTGAATTGTAAAATTAGCAAGAAGTTTAAAAAAAAAATTACATCTCAGAGGAGCAGAGAAAAAGATTTACAATTTGAACTTTCTCAAAGTAAATGCTCTAAGAACAAAGAGGTCAAGAGGTCACATACCTAGAGTCAGGAAAAATCCTGCCTAAAAGTTTAGTCAAGCTGAAGGAGCAACATTAAGACCATTTTGGTCAAGAACTGTAGAAAGAAATTGGTAAATATATCTTTATTGTGGGAAATTTAGCATATTTCCATACCTGAAAGTTCACACTGACAAATTTTACAAAGAAAATTAAACATCTAAACAATATAGGTACCATTTTGATTAGTTTATCATAATCAATAATTAGAAAATACACTTTCTTTATAGGTACATATAGAATATTTATAAATATTGGTCATGTACTAGACCACAAGGCAATTTCAAAGAGTCAGTGTTACACAGATTATTTTCTGGTCACAAAGGAATTTTATTAGAAAACAAATATTATTGTTTTTTAATAACAATATTTTGAGGATCTATTATTTGTCAAGTCTCTTCTTGGGGGGAAAAGGAAAGTGAGAATTTGGTAATGATGCTGAGATTTCTAATAGGTAACTGGATGGATGGGGGTCCACTGACCAAGACTTTAGTTCTACAATATTCTCATATATGACATTCAGAATATTCCTATTCTGAACTGTCATTTTAGCATTATCTTCCCCAACTCAAACCCTTGAAATGCAAGCTTGTCCCTGTCTTCTACTGTACACAAAAAAAGTTCAGTCTTAATGAAAGTATCCGTCTCCCGAACTTGACCCAGCTCCAAGTCAGAAAGAAGTAGAATGCTCTCCACAGGGAAAGGAAAATAAATCAGGATTCTTAATTTTTACGCCTATCTCGGACAGTAAAAGTTTCTGAACATTCCTTTAATCACTAACACAAAATGTCTACACCCAGTCCGAAAGCTTTCCCTTATGCTGACTACCACTGAACTTCAAATGCACAAATACTTTCCCCACCCTCCTAGGCTGACAGCTAGACTACATTTCTGAACGTCCTTTGAAGTTAGTGTTACTGGATGGAGGTCATGATCCAGACACCCAGAGAGGGTTCTTGGATCTCACTGAAGAAAGAATTCATGATGAGTCCACAGAATAAAGTGAAAGCAAGTTTATTAAGAAAGTAAAGGAATAGAGAATAGCTATTCCATAGACAGAGCAGTCCGTGGGCCACTGGTTGCTCATTTTTTATAGTTATTTCTTGATTATATGCTAACCAAGGGGTGGATTATTCATGCATCCCCTTTTTAGACCATATAGGGTAACTTCCTGATGGTGCATCACATTTGTAAACCATCACAGCATTAGTAGGAGTGTAGCAGTGAGAACGACCAGAAGTCACTCGTCAGCATCTTGATTTTGGTGGGTTTTGGCTGGCTTCTTTACAGGCAACTGTTTTACCAGCAATGCCTTTATGACCATATCTTGTGCCAACCACCAATCTCACCCTGTGACTTAGAATGCTGTAATCATCTGTGAATGCAGCCCAGTAGATGTTAGTCTTATTTTACTCAACCCTTACTCAAGATGGAGTTTCTTTGTTTCAGACACCTCTGAAATTTGGTATACCACATGACCATGTCCTGAACAATATATTTCATAACACGACATGGTACCCTATAAGTATACATGATTATTACTCAAAAATAAAATTACACTGAGCTAGCCACAGTAGTTTGTTTTTTTCATACCCCAGTGGCGCCTGGAATGCCAGCAAGACAGAACCATTTATTCCCATGGAAAGGGTTCTGAAGCCAGGGAGCCAAGTAATCTGGCTCGGCAGGTTCCAACCTCACAAGCACCAGGAAGCTAAGATCCACTGGCTTGAAATACTCACAGTCAGCACAGCAGTCTGAGCTCAATGGGGACATTTGAGCTTGGTACAGGGAGGGGCATCCACCATTGCTGAGGCTCCAGTAGGCAGTTTCAACCTCACAGTGTAAACAAAGTCGCCATAAGTCTAAGAGCCCAAGGAAGCTCAGCAAGGCCTCTTCAGGCAGACTGCGTCACTAGACTCCCTCCTCACTGGGCAGAGCATCTCTGAAAAAAGCCCAAAGCCCAACAGGGACTTATATATAAAGCCCCACCTTCCTTGGACAGAGCACGTTGGAAAAGGGGCTGTTGTGATTACAGCTTCTGCAGACCTAAATACCCCTGCCTGGCAACACTGAAAAGAGCAGTGGATCTCCCAGCACAGCATTCCAGCTTGGATAAGAAACAGACTGCTTCCTCAACTGGCTCTCTGAACACCCTGTATCCTGACTGGGAGACACCTCCCAGAAGGGGCCGACAGACAACTCACACAGAAGAGCTCTGGCTGGCTTCTGGCCAGAAGAGAGTGGGGGCCAATATTCAACCTCCTTAAAGAAAAGAATTTTCAACCCAGAATTTCTTACCCAGCCAAACTAAGCTTCATAAGTGAAGGAGAAATAAAATCTTTTATGGACAAGAAACTGCTGAGAAACTTTGTCACCACCAAGCCTGCTTCACAAGAGCTCCAGAAGGAAGCTCTAAACCTGGAAAGGAACAACTGGTACCAGCCACTGCAAAAACATACCAAATTGTAAAAAACATTGATGGTATGAAGAAACTGCATAAACTAATGGGCAAAATAACCAGCTAGCATTATAATGGCTGGATCAAATTCACACATAACAATATTACCATTAAATTTAAATGAGCAAAATGCCCCAATGAAAAGTCACAGGCTGGCAAATTGGATAAAGAGTCAAGACCCATTGGTGTGCTTTATTCAGGAGACCCAGCTCACCTATAAAGACACAAATTGGCTGAAGATAAAGGGATGGAGGAATATTTATGAAGCAAGTGGGAAGCAAAAAAATGTAGAGGATGCAATTTTAGTCTCTGATAAAAACAGATTTAAACCAACAAAAATCAAAAGAGACAAAGAAGGGCATTACATAATGGTAAAGGGATCAATGCAACAAGAAGAGCTAGCAATCCTAAATATATATGCCCCCAGTGCAGGAGCACCCAGATTCATAAAGTTCTTGGAGACTTACAAAGAGACTTACACTCCCACACAATAATAGTAGGAGACTTGAACACCCCACTGTCAATATTAGACAGATCAAAGAGTCAGAAAATTAACAAGAATATCCAGAACTTGAACTCACCTCTGCGCAAAGCGAATCTAATAGACATCTACAGAACTCTCCACCCCAAATCAATAGAATATACATTCTTATCAGCACCACATCACACCAATTCTAAAATAGACCACATAATTGGTAGTAAAACACTCCTCAGCAAATTCAAAAAACGGAAATCATAATAAACAGTCTTTCGGACCACAGTGCAATCAAATTAGAACTTGGGATTAAGAAACTACATGGAAACTGAACCACCTTCATTTGAATGACTACTGGGTAAACAACAAAATTAAGTCAGAAATAAAGATGTTCTTCAAAACCAATGAGAACGAAGACACAACATACCAGAATCTCTGGGACACATTTAAAGCAGTGAGTAGAGGAAAATTTATAACACTAAATGACCACATGGGAAGCAAGGAAAGATCTAAAGCCAACACTGACATCACAATTAAAAGAACTAGAGGAGCAAGATCAAACAAATTCAAAAGCTTGCAGAACACAAGAAATAACTAAAATTAGAGCAGAACTGAAGAAGATAGAGACACAAAAAACCCTTCAAAAAAAAATGAACAAATCCAGGAGCTGGTTTTTGTAAAGATCAACCAAATAGACAGACCACTAGTCATACTAATAAAGAAGAAAAGAGAGCAGAATTAAGTAGATACAATACAAAATGATAAAAGGGATAACACCACTGATTTCACAGAAATGAAAACTACCATCAAAGAATATTACATATAACTCTGTGCAACTAAACCAGAAAATCTGGAACAAATGGGTAAATTTTTGGACACTTATACCATCCCAAGACTAAACAAGGTAAAAGTCGAATCCTTGAAGAGACCAATAACAAGGTCTGAAATTAAGGCAGCAAGTAACAGCCTACCAACCAAAAAAAGTCCAGGACCAGACAGGCTAACAGAAGAATTCTACCACAATTACAAAGAGAAGCTGGTACCATTCCTTCTGAAACTATTTCAAACAACACAAAAAGAGGGAATCCTCCCTAACTCATTTTATGAGGCCAACATCATCCTGATACGAAAACCTGGCAGAGACACAGCAAAGAAAGAAAATTTCAGGCCAGTTTCTCTGATGAATATCAATGCAAAAATCCTCAATAAAATACTAGCAAACCGAATCCAACAGCACATCAAAAAGCTTATCCATCACAATTAAGCTGGCTTCATCCCTGGGATGCAAGGCTGGTTTAACACACACAAATCAATAAACATAATCTATCACTTGAAAAGAACCAAAGACAACCACATAATTATCTCAATAACTGCAGAGAAAAGGCTTCAACAAAATTCAATAGCCCTTTAAGCTAAAAACTCTCAATAAACTAGGTATCAACAGAACGTATGTCAAAATAATAAAAGCTATTTATGACAAACCACAGCCAACGTCACACTCAGTGGGCAAAAACTGGAAGCGTTCTCATTGAAAACCGGCACAAGACAAGGATGCCCTCTCTCACCACTCCTATTCAACATAGTATTGGAAGTTCTGACCAAGTCAATCAGGCAAAGAAAAGAAATAAAGGATATGCAATTAGGAAAAGAGGAAGTCAAATGGTCTATATTTGTAGATAACATGAATGTATGTTTAAAAGATCCCATCATTTCAGCCCAAAATCTCCTTAAGCTGATAAACAACTTCAGCAATGTCTCAGAATACAAAATCAATTTGCAAAAATAACAAGCATTCCTATATGCCAATAAGAGACTTAAAGGGAGCCAAATCCTGAGTGAACTCCCATTCCCAACTGCTACAAAGAGAATAAAATATCTAGGAATACAACCAACAAAAGATCTGAAGGACCTCTTCAAGGAGAACTACAAACAACTGCTCAAGGAAATAAGAGAGGACATAAACAAATGGAAAAACATTCCATGCTCATGATTTGGAAGAATCAATATCGTTAAAAGGGCCTCACCGCCTAAAGTAATTTATATATTCAATGCTATCCCCATCAAGCTACCATTGACTTTCTTCACAGAAGTGGAAAAAAAACACCCTAAACTTCATATAGAACCCAAAAATAGCCCTCATAGCCAAGTCAATTCTAAGCAAAACAACGACAAAGCCAGAGGCATCAGGCTACCTGACTTCAAACTATACTCCAAGGCTACAGTAATCAAAAACTGGTACCAAAACAGAGACACAGACCAATGGAACAGAACAAAAGCTGCAGAAATAAAGTTACGTATCTACAACCATCTAATCTTTGACAAACCTGACAAAAATAAGCAATGAGGAAAGGATTTCCTATTTAATAAATGGTGTTGAGAGAACTGGCTAGCCATATGCAGAAAGCTGAAACTGGACCCTTTCTTACACCTTATATACAAATTAACTCAGGATGGATTAAAGATTTAAACATAATTCCTAAAACTATAAAAACCCTAGAAGAAAACCTAGGCAATACCATTCAGGACACAGGCATAGACAAAGACTTCATGACTAGAACACCAAAAGCAATGGCAACAAAAGCAAAAATTGACAAATGAGATCTAATTTAACTAAGAGATTCTGCACAGCAAAAGAAACTATCATTAGAGTGAACAGGCAACATACAGAATCAGAGAAAATTTTTGCAATCCACTCATCTGACAAAGGGCTAATATCCAGAATCTACAAAGAACTTAAACTTACAAGAAAAAAAACAAACAACCCCTTCAAAAAATGGGTGAAGGATATAAATAGATACTTCTCAAAAGTGCAGCCAACAAACATGAAAAAAAGCTCATCATTACTGGTCTTTAGAGAAATGCAAATCCAAACCACAATGAGATACCATCTCATGCCAGTTAGAATGGTAATCATTAAAAAATCAGGAGACAACAGATGCTAGAGAGGATGTGGAGAAATGGGAATGCTTCTACACTGTTGGTGGGATTGTCAATCAGTTCAATCACTGTGGAAGGCCGTGTGGCCATTCCTCAAGGATCTAGAAATAGAGATACCATTTGAACCAACAAACCCATTACTGGGTATATACCCAAACGATTATAAATTATTCTATTATAAAGACATATGCACACGTATGTTTACTGTGGCACTGTTCACAATAGCAATGACTTGGAACCAACCCAAATGCCCAACAATGATAGACTGAATAAAGAAAATGTGGCATATATATATACTATGGATACTATGCAGCCATTAAAAAGGATGAGCTCATGTCCTTCGCAAGGACATGGATGAAGATGGAAATCATCATTCCCAGCAAATTAACTCAAGAACAGAAAACCAAACGCCGCAAGTTCTCACTCATAAATGGGTATTGAACAATGAGAACACTTGGACACAGGAAGGGGAACACCACACTCCAGGGCTTGCTGGGGGGAGGGTGGCTAGGATAGAGACAGCATTAGGAGAAATACCTAATGTAGACGACAGAGTGATGGATGCAGCAAACCACCATGGCACATGTTTAACTACATAACAAACCTTCCCATTCTGCCTATGTATCCCAGAATTTGAAGTATAATAAATATAATAAATAAAATTTAAAAATAAAATAAAATTAGATTTAAAAAAAAGAAAACAGAGTCACACAGTGAGTTCTGTGTCTTCCTAAAACTGCTACTAAATGCATCGTCTGTTACACTGCTCAATGTATTTTACATACCAAATTGGAAATTAAGAGACAAAACTATCTCTCATCTGAAGACTCAGTACATTTCCATTTACCAGACAAATTCTCTTGTTTCCTATTCTTTGACAGCTAAGAAACTTGAAGCTAAATGTAAAGCGCATTTCACACTATTATTTACCTGTTTTAACATTATTTTAAGCTATACTAATAGCTACTTTAAAAATTCTGCCTCAATTTCTGCTGGAATTAAATAAGATGAAAATTATGAGTAAGATAACTGATTCAGGTTATGGCTCCTCTATGCAGTTTCCCAAACCTGAATGTCGCTTTATTGTTGTTGAATCCTATCCAACCTTCTAGATGCAATTCAAATACCACTTCCACAAAGCTACCACCACAAGACTTCAACATGTTTTCCTTTCTGATCAATTACTGTACTTTTTGTCTGGAAAAAAAAATGTTTTGTCTATACTAATGTTTCACTATTGCTGCTTTTATTTCAAAATAATTATGATCTCACCCCCACAGGCCAGTAGTTGTACTTTCTGCATTACATAAGAAATTTTTAAATTCCATAGGCATAAACACTGTACCCTTTCCTTCAGTGTGTATTCTCACAACCCATAAAAGAGGAGGCACAAATTTATGCCACACAATTTAGCCAGCTAGTAGACCATTTCCTTCTGTTACGTTCAAATTCCCAGATTTAGAAGAAAACTTTCTAGTGATCTACTGCCAAGTACTCTATCATTACGATGTCTCCCGGAGATCCTAGTAAAATGCTGGGTGCAAAGTTCTGAAACACTGACCCAGAAAGAGTAACTTAGGAATGACTAAACCAAAGCCTGAAGATTTTAACCTCCTGCTCAAGGATCTATCTCTTTGCCACAAACCCTAAAGAAAACTAAAAAATCCTGGCTCATTTTTCTTTTTTCTTTTTTAATTTTTTTTTTTTTGGTAGGGGGCGGGGTCTCAAACTCTTTACCGCAGGAAATCAACATACAATAAAAGAAAATGAGCTCTGGAGTTTTGGCAGAAAAACCCTTGAGTCTTCGATGTCATCTGCATATTGTTTGACATGGTTCCTCACCTTATTCAACTTCATCTTCCTCTTCTGTAAGACAGGAATGGGAATTACAAAAGTCAAAAGGCTAACATGAGGAGCAAATTAGATACTACCTGCAAAGGATATGGCACAGTGCCTTGCACACATAGTCCCTCACTTTTTTCCCTCCTTCCCTTCTTGAGTAATCTGTCCCAACATCCACATGTACTCAAGTGAAGTTTCAATGTTCCGGGGCTACCTATCCTGATGTATCATTCTCGACTTGAAATTAGAATTTTATAGGCTATGAACACTTACAAATTGAAAACTTAATATACATCAAAAAATTAAATGATCTCTAGTTTTTTAAGTTTTATAAAAATGCTGAAAATTCTGCCTTGAAAGTTACCAAGATGGATATGGATCAACTGTCTCAGACTCAACTACTTACTGAAGACGAGTATGCAAAGGGGAAAAGCCTTTTCTCATACTTCAAAGCACTACAGTTTATTTCATGAGAATTTTTTTACCTCCATTGTGACATCTATCAAACTATAAGAGGATGGCAAATAGCCAAGGAAATAAATATATTGAAAAATTCAGTAGCAGCATGCTAAGACTCATATTGTCAGTTGGCATATGGCATATGGTGAACTAACTGCCCACACTATGTGTTCACTAATTCTATGCATAGTCTTCCAGAATGGTCTTTTGAAGTTTCTCACCCTGTAAAACAACAACTTTTTTCAATAGATATTTTAGACATTTGTATTCAAAGACACAAATCTCTCATCTTGACCTAGCCCTCTGTTTTTCTTCCATTTTATACATATTGTCAAATCTGTAATTGTTTTACTTTTTAAGTTATTTCAAATGTTCTCAGCCTATATGAAATACTTCTCTCTGTGTTAAGCGAACTGGATATAGACTTCTAAGGAGCTGGTATATAATTAAAAACCATCGAGTAATGTGCTTTAAAATATAAAATGACTAATTCAAAATATGAACATACATCACCTGGAAGTATTACTGATGAAATGATAAGAGTTTATAGAAACATTAAAGGGATTATTCTGTGATGCATGTTTTAAATCTATTTTTAATGAACTACTCTGAGTCTTTACACATGTAATTACAATTCATTAAAAGAAATGCATACTAATATTTTTTAAGCACAACTTCCAGCTCCAAGGAAGACTTGGCATTTGAGACAGTATTAGCCACTGCTGATAGTGTGAGAATCCAGAAATGCCTCCCCGAGAGCAGAGGAAAAGTCTTGATACGACAAATACGACTTGTGTATCCATGTAGTGAGCAGAGATTTTGGCTTCCAAGAGGCAGATTGAGGAAAAAACGAAAGTTAGGCAGAAAGAAAGGATTAGGGAAAAGATGAAGATATAATTGGGAAAGGGGGACTTGGGGTTGTATGCATAAAAACTTCTACTGTGAAATAAGCTAGGCTCAAAAAGACAAACTTTGCATGTTCTTACTTATTTGTGGAAGCTAAAAATTAAAACAATTGAGCTCATATAGGTAGAAGAATGACAGTTACCAGAGACTGCGAAGGGTAGTAGGTGGGTAGGGGAAGGGATAAGGATGGTTAATAGGTACAAAAATGTACTTAGGTAGAATGAATAAGATCTAGTACTTGGTAACACAACCGGGTGACTACCATCAACAATAACCTATTGCGCATTTAAAAATAACTAGAAGAATATAATTGGATTGTTTATAACAGAAAGGATAGATGCTTGAAGTGATGGATGCCCTCTTCACCTAGATGTGATTATTATGCAATGTATGCCTGTATTAAAATATCACATGTACACCATATATATATATATCTACTATGTACCGACAAAAAATTTTTTTTTTAAATGTGAAGTTACTTAAACCTCCTCCCCAGCCCACCTCCAACTCCACTTCCTCAACTTTTTAAACCCATTACCAAGGTCATTCACACAGGTGGAGCAATTTCCCAACCCTCTGCTTAGTAGTTGCCTCTATTCCTCCTCCTTAGCCACTTTTGCCTCCTCATTCCCATTGCCTCACAAGAAGCCGATGTTTGCTCTAAAAAAAAAAATCCTTGTATTTCTCCTATCAAGACTTGGCCTTGACCAGTGCAGTAAAAGACCCAAACTCAGACCCAGCCTGCTGCCAAGAGACCAATCTGTTTACTGAAAGCTATGGAAAAGGCTAAGTTAAAAATTAACAGGACTAGGGCACAGGGCATCAGGGTAATTCTCTGTATTTTCCATTTAATTATTATATAAATCTAAAAATGCTCTTAAAAAATAAAATGTATTAAAAAATTAATACAACTCAAAGTAGTAGTAACTCTGAAAATACTAACAGGTAAGGAGAACCTCATTTGCACAGACCTGGGTTGATATAAGATTCTTTGCTAGCCATAGTCATTAGCAATGCCTAACTGGCTATATGTATGGACTTCTAATATCCTACATAATCTAAACTCAAATAAGATGTGATAAAGTATAGCACATCTTATCTCCTCCCAAGTGACTCATAAACCTTTGCAATATTTTCACCTACTCCATAGTTTCCATTTAAAATACAGAGGCAGGAATATAGGGTGCAATTCTGCTTCATCCCTACTATTAAGATAAGACAACTGCCTTTTTACCCATATCGGAATACTTAGGGGTGATGACCTAAGATGATTTTTTAGGTTAGAGACACAAACACAAAAGGAGTCTTTTCTTCACAATTCATTACAAAGATTAATTCCTCAAAATTCTGACTCATTAATTCATTAAAAAGATTGAATACTATGAATACTACTATACTCCAACCACAATGTTTATTACTAGAGATAGCTCAATGAATAGGTATTACCTATACTGAAAAAAAAAATCTCACCTACCATCTATCACAAGAAGTAAGAAACACTCACCATCTAAGTCCATTCAGGTTGCTAGAAAAAAAAAATACACAGAGTATACGGCTTATTAAAAAAAATTTTCTTTCTCACAGTTCTGGAGGCTGAAAATCTTGGGTCAGAGTGCCAGCCTGGCACCCACTCCCAAGTAGTTCTTTATAGCAGTGTGAGAATGGACTAAAACAAAAAATGGTACTGAGTGGAGTAGTGCTATAAAGATAACTGAAAATGTAGAGGGATTTTAGAACTGGGTAATGGGCATAAGTTGGAACAGTTTGGAGGGCTCAAAAAGAAGACAGGAAAATGTCAGAAAGTTTGGAACTTACCAGAATCTTGTTGAATGGTTTTAACCAAAATGTTGCTACTGATATGGACACTGAAGTCTAGGCTGAGGAGGTCTTAGATAGAGATGAGGAACTCATTGGGAACTAAAGTAAAGGTCACTCTTGCTATGCTTTAGCAAAGAAACTGGAGGCATTATGTCTGTGCTTTAGAGATGTGTGGAACTTTCAACTTGAGAGAGATGATTAGGAAGAAATTTCTGGTGAAACAAATTTCTAGCAGCAAAGCATTCAAAAAGTGACCTGGCTACTTCTAGCAGCCTACAGTCATATGCATTTACAAAGAGATGGTCTGAAATTGGAACTTACATTTCAAAGAAAAGCAGAGCATGAAAGTATAGAAAATATGCAGCCTGACAGTGAAGAAGAAAAGACAAGCCCATTTTCTGGGGAAAAATTTAAGCCACTGTCTGTAGAAATTTATGTAAGTAAAGAAGAACCAAATGTTAGTTACCAAGACAATGGGGAAAAAGTCTCCAAGGCATTTCAGAGAGCTTCACAGCAGCCCTTCTCATCACAGGGCCAGAAGCCTAGGAGGAAAAAAAATGGTTTTGTGGGCTCCATGAAGCCTTGGGACATGGCATCCTGCAACCCAACAGCTGCAGCTCCAGCCGTTGCTAAAACAGGTGAAGGTACAGTTCAGGCCATTGCTTCAAAGGGTGCAAGCCCCAAGTCTTGGTGGTTTCCATGCAGTGTTTGGCCTGCAGGTGAGTGGAAGGCAAGAGTTGACGTCTGGGAACCTCAGCCTAGATTTCAGAGGATGTATGGAAATGCCTGGATTTCCAGGCAGAAGTCTGTTGCAGGGGTGAAGCCCTAATGGAGAACCTTTAGTAGGTCAGTGTGGATGGGAAAGGTGAGGTTTGCACCCCCACATAGAGTCTCCACTGGGGCATTGCCTAGTGGAGTTTTGAGAAGAGGACCACCATCCTCCAGACCCCAGATCCACTGACAATTTATACTATGCATCTGGAAAAGATGTAGACACTCAACACCAGCTCACGAAAGCAACTGTAGGGGCTGGACCCTGCAAAACAAGAGGGGTGGAGTTTCCCAATGCTATGGGAGCCCACCTCTTACATCAGCATGGCCTGGATGTGAGACATGGAGACGACAGAGATTATTTTGGAGCTTTAAGATTTAATGACTGATCTGCTGAGTTTTATTTAGACTTGCATGGGGCCTATGGCCCCTTAGGTTTTGATCAATTTCTCTCTTTTGTAACAGAAGCATTTATACAGTGTCTGTACCCTCATTGTACCCTGAAAGTAAATAACTTGTTTTCACTTTTACAAGCTCATAGGTGGAAGGGGTTTGCCTTGTCCCAAATGAGACTTTGGACTTAGACTTTTCAATATATGCTGGAATGAGTTAACGCTTTGGGAGGATTGTTGGAAATGCATGATTGGTTTTGAAATGTGAGAATAACATGAGATTTTAGAGGGGCCAGGAGTAGGATGCGGTGTAGATGTGTGCTCCTACACAATTACATGTTGAATCAAAGGAAGGTACTGGTGGGAGGCCATTGAATCGTGGGGGCTGATTTCCCCCTTGCTTTTCTTTTGTTCACAAGATCTGATGGCTTAAAAGCATGTTTCACTTCCCCTTTTGCTGTCTTTCTTCCTGCTCCACCATGGCAAGACATACGTGCTTCCCCTTCATCTTCTGCCATAATTGTAAGTTTCCTGAGGCCTCAAATACCCAGTCTCAGATAGTTCTTTATAGCAGTGTGAGAACAGTACTAATCCCATTTATGAGACCTCTGCCCTCATGACATAATCACCTCCCCGAAACTCCTTCTTCTAATACCATCAATTTAGGGGACAGAATTTCAACATATAAATTTGGGAGCTGACACACTCAGATCATAGCACTCACAAATAACAAAATATAAGATGAAAAGTGTATCATAAAAAGAGGAGAAAATATTACAGGTGCCCTGACTTTTCACTGGGACTACTTTATGTTTATAGTGCTACCTGAGACAATATTTGAAGGACAAATCAGGGCATTATTCACAACTACTCAATTCAATTCCTCATAATGCAGGAGAATTATACATCCCTGTCCCCATAAAAGCAGATATTGTTACATGACTTGGTTTCTACTCTGAATGGAAGTGGAAAGGTTATGTGTTGTTTGCTTTGGCCCTCTTTTTATTTTTTTTTTGCAATTTAAACACCTGCAGATATACAAACAGAGGTGCTCTATCAGTCCATGTACCAGAGTAATGACCGCTGAGACCTCTCCGTTTCCCATTTGGCTGCCTTCCTAAGACCCTGACAACGCCATCAACCTAAGAAAAAATAAGGCTACACATTGCAGTATTTCCTTATTTTTATTGCCCTCACTAGTAGACAATACTTGCTCATCTCATTTTCCGTTTTCCTCCTCCTGTCAAGAGTGTTCTTGCCAAGCTCAGGCCTTGCCAAGCTCAGGCAACTCCAGAACCAAACTTCAGCCAAGAGATCTTCTTGCTCACTAAATAGGAGCAATCCTGACCTCAAGATGGACCCATAACATTAGTAAAGAAATAATCCTTTATCGTTATAAGACATTAAGTATTTTGGAAGTTACCGATGACTATAATACAACCTATCCCATCCTGGCTGGTACAGCAAGTTTTGAGTTTGTGGCAATGAAGATACTGCACATAAATGGAGAGAATTCTGGAACTCTGACAGCATTATGAAAAGCAATAGTTCAACAGTTACCACTCAAAGAATACAAAAAGAAAGCATGAAGCCTGCTGTGTTTGAACCTACATTTTAAGAAAACTTTCTTATACCCAGTGATATCTATTTCTAGTTCATGTAATTTTTTCCCTCAAATTTTAGTTGATTTCTCTACCTGCTTTTATTGCTTTTATTTAATCTCTCACACATAAAATGATTCAATATTATTCCCTCATCTCCAGGTGACATTTAAAGATTGAACTAAATTCAGCAAACACTGATTTATGTGGCTCTGATAAACCATGACATTTCCCAAATGAGTCTATAAAAAATGCAGAGATGATAGATTCTACTGATGTTCTAGAGGCATGATGATGATTTCTGCACTAAAGAAATATGTAAATTCTGCCTTTTAAATTGTCATTATGTACCTATGGCTTCTTGCTTTAAGGAGCAAGATGAATATGAAAGAGGTGCTGGTCTTCAAAATTTAGAAACTATGCTCTGATTAGGTAAACCTGTGGACAAGAAACCAACATTTCATAGCTTCTTTCTCACCTTGTAATGAAAATACATAGAGTTTGCAATTATTTTATAATGACTTTATTGGAATTGAATGGCCACACACAGCCTAAAGCCATCATTCACTTTTAATTTACAATAAATCAAATGGGTCTTCCATTCATACAGCCTGTTGCTAGCCACAAAGGGCTTTGACATAATCTCATTCAATTCAAAAACAACTCTAAATAGCATCATTAGACTCATTTTATAAATGAGGTTACTGAAGCTCAGAGAAAGCATAATTTTATTAATTGCATTTATTATAAATTCTATGTCACATAATTATGTGTAACTAGAATTTAAACCCCAAAACCTAACTCCTAATATTCCAGTAAACTTGGTACACTCAGTACCTTGCCCCAACCTCCCACAGGCAGAGCCATAGATAATATATTAAATGCTCCCTTCTCTCTACCTCTGCTTCCTGTTGGTCTATAAACCTCTGCTTGCTCTTCTTGGTCTTACTAACATTCACTGCTGACTCAATCTGTGCTTTGACATCTCCAAGCTTCTCTTTCATTCCCGAGTCCTAGCTTTCTATCCCTCTCAGGCATCATCAACCCTCACTCCTTCCTCACTGCTATCCTTAGCTTCGCAAGTGACCTAGAGCCCCAAATGCCACACTTTCTCAATAATTCAGTATCCTTCCACGTTAGCATTTTATGCCTTCTTTTTATGTATATGTGTACAAAGCAGACTCATCAACAAAACTACTCTTCTATCTCATTTTTAGTACCTTAACAGGTTTTTACATAAAAATAGACCATATTTTAATTCCCGACCCAAACTAATAAAATGTTTTAATGCACATTCTTCTCATATAAACTACTGGGATTTGCTTTGCCTGTTTCTAAGTCACAGACATATCACAGTTGCAGTGATTCACTGCAACCTGCGAACACATTTCACCACGTCTATTCTGTAGACAATTCACCAGCTCAACAGCAAATATCAACAGAGGTCAAGTACTGTACACACCCTCTAGAGCCGAAAATTATGCCATCATTCAGAAGCTACTTCCAAACGGGCGTTTCAGTAAGTATTGCCTAACAAACATAATTATCTTTAGGACAAAGATACATCCTGTGTAGCATAGAAGTCAAATGATTTGCTAGTATTTATGTGACACATTAGGGGAAAAAAAAAGATAGAATAAAGCAATTCATTTTTTGCAAACTGAGTATCAGTAGTCACTATCCCTGACTGTAGTCTAGGGGTTTGATAAGAAAAAGAACTGTAAAATGATCAGTGTTTTCTAAGTCCAGTGGAAAAATATACTGAGATCACATGGCAAAAACAAATCTAAGGCTTTTTCAATTTGGGAAGAACTGCAAGGGCCAGTTCCTTTAATGTTAGAAAAGTATATTTTTTTTAATCTTGAGTATAAAGGTAAAATTTTAAGAGATCAAAGACCAGACCTTGCACTTCTATCATATATTCTATAGTGTCCAGCTCAAGCAGAGTGCTTACCTCATTATGGTACAGCTAAACATTCGCAAACTAAAAGTTAACACACGTGCTCCTCTAAGCCCTGCTACTGCTTTAGAGATCAACTGTTACCTTTCCCTGACTCTGCCTTCTCATCTGTGGCATGAGGGGAATAGCCCAGGTGACCTATGAGGTCCCTCTGTCTCTAACTCGTTGGGCTCTCACGACTTTCTTCAATCTGTGCTCAAAGGTAGTAACAGGCTCATGCAACTAATTAATGTTCTACTCCTCATCTTAAAACTCTAGGATTGGTAGAGCTATTTTGAGCAAATTTGCTAGTAAGATTTTGATTAAGTCAAAGATGTCTTTTCGAATGTAAAATGACTGAAAATGGTGTAGAACAGGATAGAAAATAAAAATAGCATCTTTGTTGGAGCCACAGGGTTAAACTGAGCTTGGGGAATTACTTGCTGCAGAAAAGAATGAGTATAAATGAAGGTGAAATAAATTGAAAAGAAAAATAGAAGGGTTATTGCCATGGGCCACTGACTTTCTGTATCAATTCCTAAAAAGCCTTTCAACCCTGATTCTCTCAGCCTCAGAAATATTTACTGTAACGAATCCAGCAGCTCTACCTCCTAACTGGGGTACATGCACAGATGATGTAGGATTGTTGCATAGGTACCTGCATGGCAGTGTGGTTTGTGGCCTCCAACCCCTCGTCACCTATAACTGGCATTTCTCCCCATGTTATCCCTCCCCAACCTCCCTACCCCCCACTGTCCCTCCCCTAGTGCCCCCCAACAGACCCTAGTGTGTGATGCTCCCCTCCCTGTGTCCATGTGTTCTCATTGTTCAACACCTGCCTATGAGTGAGAACATGCGGTGTTTGATTTTCTGTTCTTGTGTCAGTTTGCTGAGAATGATGGTTTCCAGAAATTCCATTTGACCCAGCAATCCCATTACTGGGTATATATTCAAAAGATTATAAATTGATCTATTATAAAGATACATGCACATGTATGTTCATTGTGGCAGTGTTTATAATAGCAAAGACCTGGACCCAATCCAAATGCCCATCGATAACAGACTGGACAAAGAAAATGTGGCACATATACACCATGGAATACTATGCAGCCATAAAAAACGATGAGTTCATGTCCTTTGTAGGGACAGGGATGAATCTATTCTCTATTTCTAAGGAAAAGAAAAAAACAGTTTGTCCTGACAAAACAATGAAGTGATATGAATAGCCCTACTCTCCTCATGAAGTTCCCCTGAAGTTATTAATCCTGGTTGCCAATTATCTTTATATATTACCAAACTTTTTTTTTTTAGATGGAGTCTCACTATCACCCAGGCTGGAGGGCAATGGCTCCATCTCGGCTGACTACAATCTCTGCCTCCCAAGCTCTGGTGATTCTCCTGCCTCAGCCTCCCACATAGCTGGGATTACAGGCATATACCACCACACCCAGCTAATTTTTATATTTTTAGTAGAGATAGGGTTTTACCATGTTGGCCAGTCTAGTCTCGAACTCCTGACCTCAAGTGATGTGCCCACTTCAACCTCCTAAAATGCTGGGATTACAGTCAGGAGCCACTGTGCTCAGCCTATTATCAAACTATTAAGAAACCAAATGTTTATTTATTCAGATATGAGGTCCTACCAGCACTGCAAAGTCTGCTTTTCCTCCAATATTATTTTCTTACAATGTCACTGTCATCCTCTCAGTGCCAATGAAGCCTTAGCATTATTACTAAATTTTCTCTAGGCCCAAAACTTATTCATTTGATCTATCCTCTTAGTTACACTTACAAAGTGTTTTTGAAATTCACTTTGCTTCACCCGCTTCTGCCATCACTTCCCTACTTATCCTATACTACGTCTTGCCTACATCACTAAAATGATTTTTTCTCCCTACTTAACTTTAAATATAACTTAAATGCTTCTTAAATATAGCTACCTTCAAAATAAACTTCCCAAAGTACATGTCACAGCTCTGCTCAAAACTTAGACTTCTTTATCTACAGAATAAAGTCTGAGTCCCCTTAGCCTAGCATTAATACAACCTTGGCCTATACTTCTAAAGTATATTGTTCATTAATTACTAGTTTTGGGTTAATTAGCCATGATGGTTAATTTTATGCATCAACTTGGTGAGGCCATAATATCCAGATATTTGGTTGAACAGTATTATCCATACTATCCAGAATATCCATAATATCCAGATATTTGGTTGAACAGTATTTTAGATGTTTCTGTGAAGGTATTTTCTGTTGGGTACAACATACACTATTTGGGTGACAGGTACACTAAAAGCCCAGACGTTACCTCTGTGCAATAGAGCCATGTAACACAACTGTACTTGTACCCCCTAAATCTCTAAAAATGAGCTTTTAATTATTTTAAACATTTAAATCAACGCAATCCCAATATAAAGCAGATTACCCTCCATGATGTGAGTCAGCCTCAACCAATCAGCTGAAGGCCTTAGCAGAAAAAAGACTGCTCTCCCCAAGCAAAAAGGAATCTGCCAGCAGACTGCCTTTGGATGCAAACTGCAACAGCAGCTCTTCCCTAGTTCTTCAGCCTGTTAGCCTACTCTGCAGATTTGTACTTGCCAGCCACCGCAATGTGTGAGTCAATTCCTTAAAATAAATCACTCAAAATCTGTCTCCCCCAACCACTGTTTCTGGAAAACCATAATTAAAACATTACCATATTGTAAAAAAAGACTTGGTGGAAAAATACATTCAGGAAATTCTAGCTTGAGGAAAACAGAATATGCTTCTTTATTATCTGTCTGATAAAATCTGATTGTATTCTGATGTAAACTCTGAAGCACCAAGTCATGCTAGTTTGCAACCCCAAAATGCATAGGGAAAAAAATGTCAATGATAAGATGGTTGCAGCTCAAAGCAGCCAGGAAAAGTAGATGACAGAACACTCTTAGGAAGAGAGTCACCACTTTACCAAGGTAACCACAGTAAAAGAACTGCATGGATATGAATGGTAAAGCCATCATCTCTAGGTTTAGCTCAGATGTGAGAGGTTTACACAGGTTAAATTATTCCACACAAGACATGAATTGGAAATGTGGAGTTGTCTTTTGCTGTGGGAGACAGTGAGTTGAAGACCTTTTAGATAAAGTGAAAGAGATTCAAACAAGGTGAGAGGCCACGGCCCAAAGAGAAACATGGTCAATGTAATTCTACGTACCCCTATTCTCAAACCTTCAAAGAACAAGAAAGAAAAATTATTATCCCAGAGTTCTGACAGTGAAATAAGGCTTAAGAGTTTCTTAAAACTCTTTTAAATAAACTGAACTGAAAAATTTTGAGTGACTTGTCTAAATGAACACAGCCGGGGACAGAACTAGAAAGAGAACTTACGTCTTCTGACTCCTAGGCCGTGCGAAACGCAGAGAGGTGAGAATGCAGAATCTGAAAAGAAAGACTGGAGGTCAACAAAGGACACAGCTGGGGCAAAGCCCAGAGGAAGGAGTTATCTACAAAGGGCAAAAGTTCACTTTGGAAAGTAAAGGGGATACAGCACCTCTGAGATAAGAGAGAAGGCACTCGGAGGTAGAAAGGAGAGTGGCATGAAAGAAATGGTTTGAGGCAGAGAGGAGGGAAGTCGAAGAAGCATGTTAAATTGTTTCATCTTCTTAGCAAAGTGAGAGGCTGAGAGCGAGGGAGAGAACACTTTAGATTCAGGTAGCCTAACATGAATCCCAGCTCTACCACTGGCTATGTGCAACTTAAGTCAAGTTACTTTCCTCTGCTCTACACAGGTAAAACATGACATGTAATAAGAAATCAATTAAGGTGTATTATAGTTGGTGTTATGACACTCATCTTGCGGATTTATTGATTTATGTAGTGCTTACTTATGTACGAAGCACTGTTCAATGAGCTCTACACATATCCTCCTGAATCATCATAGCAACTCTATCAATAGGTATTATTATCAAATCTCACTTTACAAATGAGTATGAGGCCAGAGAAGTTAAATGTCTTCTTAAGGTAACAGATGGTACATAAATTGGAGAAACATGTAAATCACTACACGTGCTAGAAGTTGAGTGTCTTTATCCTCAACTGAAGCCTCACCAAATTTAAGCAGTTAATTGTGTACTCACTAGCAAAAGAATTACAGATATTAAAAACAAATTATAATTAATTCTCAAACATACTTGTATTTTGAATAGCTAAAATTCAAACTACAAGTAGACATCTTATATTTTTAGCATTCTGCAAACAAAAATCTCCTTACAATACTGTCTGTTATTCAATTTTCAGGAGTTCATACATTTCTAGAAATTTGTAACATATGAAAATAGAAGACCCTGTGTATGGTAACACATAAGACAATTAAGTTTATATCTTAGGACAAAGTATCTGCTCAAAACCTCTTCAAGGTATGATACCAAACTATGGATTACCTAAGTGTAAGTTCATACATACTGTGATATAAAGAGTTTTAGAACAAACTCAGAAAATATTAACATTTGCAATCATTATAATCCTGTTTTGTCACGCTAAAGGTTACAAGTACTTTCACATACACATTATGCTATTATCATCGATTCTATGGTAGGGAATGGCCATGGGACACTGTGGGAAGGGCACAACTTTGGAACCAGGGAAATCTGAACTTGATGCCTCTTCTCCTTGATGGTGTCCTGCTGCTTAATCCTGATACACTTTTAAAATTATTTTTTAATTGACACAATGTAATTACACGTAGATACAAGGTACAATTTGGTATTTTGGTACATGCTTGTGTTGTGTAATCATCTAATCAAGGTCCTTAGTATATCCATTATGCATTTATAATTTCTTTTGGTGAAAATCTTTAAAAGCCTTTTCCACGTACTGTGTAACATACAATAACAGTATTTTATTATTAATCATAGTCATTAATGAAATTAATTTCATTAATGACTATGATTAATAATAAAATACTGTTATTGTATGTTACACATACTGCTATGAAATAGGACACCAAAATTTATTCTTCCTAATTTTGATTGTATATCCATTGGCCAACCTCTTTTCATTCTTTCCTCCTTTCTCCCTCCCAAGTCTCTAGTAACCACT
>PVKP010016235.1:0-48655 GCA_004027715.1 Plecturocebus donacophilus
CTTTCCCCCAGCCCGTTCCCAACCCCACCTCCCTGCCGCAGCTACCTCAGACCCAGAATTCCTCTCAAAAGGAAACGTGAAACGCCTTGACTCTGATGCAGGGCCTGTCCTACCTTGCTGCTTACCACATCCACAGGCCATCCTTCTTATTTTTAGTTTTAAACTTTATTATTTTTGCTTTTTTACTATGTGTAATATTTTTAATGTAATGTTTAATGTAAAATACTAACATACTAATATTTTGTTATGAAGCATAATCATAACACTAATAGCTATTAACTTAGTAACCTAAAATAAGAACTAGATTATTACTAATAATTTGCATTTATTGAAAGGTTTATTCTCACCCACACCACTGCCTTCCATCCATGAATTAACACCTATCCTGAATTTTGTGTTTATCAGTATGCTGTATATCATATATATACATGTATATATATACACATATACATATATATCATACCATGCTGTATATCATACCCATTTATAGGTATATATATAAAATAGGTATACACCACATAGGCACATAGGTATACCAGAGGCATCCCATAGGTATGAAAGCATACGTATATGCAATTTTAGCACATATGTACACATGTACCTGTGCATATAATTTTACCACATTGGTATATATTCTAAAACAATATGTATTTTAGTTTTGCTTTATTTCTGAACTTTCAGAAGTAATACACATTATCTTGCATATAGCAATGGTGTATATGTTTTCACTGATATATGGTATTACATTACATAAGTGCAACCCAATTTTGTTTCATGTATTATTCATATTATCAAGCTTTTCCAGTCAGATTAACTGTGAAAATTCTCAAATGTTTTCATGGTTCAAACATACAAAGTGATTCCTAACATGCATATTTTAGAGTAGAATTGTTGTTGTAGAATTTGTGAATGCTCAAATTTGCCATATAATGCTAATTCTTTTACCAGAATAATTGTATATTTACACACTCATCAACAATTTTAGGAGATTTCCTATCAGTACCTTTCTCTCAAATACTTTATATTTTTATACATTCTCCACCCCACCCCAATCAAGAGGATGTAAAATTGTATCTCCTTGTGGTATTTACTTGCATTTCTCAGATTAATAATTAGATTAGGCACATTTGTATTGATTTATGGATCATTTATGTTTCTTTGGTCAAATGCCTGTCCATGAGCTTTTTCTTTCCCCCTTCTCTGTCAGAATTGTTGTCTTTTTCTTATTAATGTCATGAGTTGAGATTTGTTCATTTCTTTGTTTAACATATCCTGGTTTTTAACTTTTTGTTAGACAGCAAATCTTGAAGATTGTGTCTTTTATTTTCACTTTCTTTATGATTCCTGTTAATGAAAGTTCCTGATTTCATCAATTTTTTACTAATGTGTATGGTTCTTTTAGCATATAAGTATTAATCTTATATTATAGATAAAAATATCTCCAAGTTGTGACATATTTTCATATTCTGTTGATAAATATAATTTTTTTCTTACTGTTCTATTTTTGTTTAAGAAATTATTTTCTACACAATGGTAAACTAAAGCAAAGATGTTGTTACTTCTGGAAGGAAGAACATAATAATTGTCAGTGTTGAGCTCTTCAGCCTTGTTTTTCTGCTGCATGGAGAAACCTTAAGGCTTAGGTCGAGATGTTAGTGTCAAAAAAAAGTTCAATCTTCCATCAGCCTGTGATCCTGAGTGACATCTACAAAGAATAGAATCCATTCTATTTCCTACCAACTCAGGTTAGACATATAGTTTGAGTAAGACTTTGTTATTTTATGCCACTAAGAAGTGAGGGCTGTTTCCTAAGCATAACTCATCCTGTCCTGACTGGTATAATAATTGTCTCAGCACACTTATTCAATCACTCTCCTCTCTTTTTCAAGGGTATGGGATACTTCCTTTCTCGCAAATCAACTTTCTATATGTGTGTGGGTCTATTTCTGGAATCTTGTTTTGTTCGTCCAGCCAAACTGTCTGTCCCTGAACAAATATTATACTAGCTTAATTACTAAGGTTTCGTATTTGAAAAAGGTTTCGTATAAGAAAATTCCTATCTTATTCTTCTTCAAGAATTTGCCTTGCTTTGACCCTTTGCTCTTCAAAATAAATCTCATAGTTTGCCAAATTCCATGACAAACCCCATTAGATTTAATGAGAAAATTTATAGATTTACTTTGAGTAAAATTGATATTTCTGATACTAGCTCTTTCAATCTAGAAACGTAGTATGATTTTCTATCTTATTTTTAGTTATTTCAATAAACTCCTATAATTTCCCAGAAGCAATGTACACCTTTGTTGTAGTTATTTCTATGTGACATATTTTGAGTTGATTTCTCATTTTAATTGTGAATGAGTTTTAAAAATTACATATTCAAATGGTTTATTGTTTATGTATAGAGAAGCAAACAATTTTTATTTTTTATTTTAGAGGCAACTACCTTTTTATCAACTCTCTTATTGGTTGTAATACTTTGTGGATTCTTTTGATTTTCCAAGTAAACAATGATATCATCTGCAGGTGATGCTGGCTTGGTACCTTCCTTTTGAGTTGTTATGTCTTAATTTCTCTTCCTTGTCTTACTGCCCTGGCTAGGACCCTGGAGCCATGTTGAATACAAGTGAGGACATTGAACTTCCCCTTTTTTCCTGGTCCAAAGAAATGATTGTCATACTTAACCATTAAGAAAGTTACTTCAACTAACAAAAGAAAACTCAAGGATGAAAGAACAGTTCTATTGTTTAGTCTATAATAAAGTAATGAATAAAGGCATTGGACATCTGTGACCTTTAATATCACAAAAAAGAAAGAACAGACATTATGTGAGTCCCAGTTAAATATATATAAACCCCTAGAATCTTTCCTGACAAAGAGATTGGACTTAATTATCTGTATTCAGCTGCCAATATAGAGGAAATGCAAAAGATAAGGAAAATGTTGAGCTACACCATGAGGAGGCACTCAGCAAAATCCAGGCTATGAAGGATTCTATAGGTAAAATGAACTGGGTTCTTCCATGGATAAAGTATAAAGAAAAGAAAAGATAGAGGAGTACTTAGAGATTTTAAAAAGTTAAATGATGTATTATGTGTTTTCTTTAAAAATAAACAAGATGAAACCAAAGTGTCCAGTACAAGAAAACTGTAACAAGAAGTAAAGATGTAGACAATGATAGAAATTAGAATGAGGGTTACCATTGAGAGGTGAGCAAGGGTTGTTATAGAAACAGGGCACATGGTGGGGATACCATGATGGCTAGCAAAGTTCTCTTTCTTGAACTAGGAGTGGTGATTACAAGGATGTTTGCCTCATTAAAAAACCATTAAAATATACATTTTAGGTGGTTTTAGGATTGTTTAAATATAAAATTGCTACCAATAGATTACTTCCATATAAAGATCAGGAAGTTCTATCCCTATTTACAATTTTTTTAAATGGAGGATTCACATTTAATTTTTTCCTATGTTCTTTGCATATCTATTGAAATGGCCATATGACATGTTTCTTCTTAAATCTACTAAGGTGTTGGATTACATGTACTGATATACTAACATGTTAAGCCATTTCACATTTCTAAAAGAATGAAACAGCCAGTTTTTTTTCTATGAACTACATTATTTAACCACTGCTAGATTCTGTTTGCTAAAATCTGCATCCTCATGCATGAATGAGGTTATTTCTACTGACTTTGGTATAAAGGTAATATCAGCTTTAAAAAATGATCTAGGAAATTCTCCTCTGTTACTCTCTAAGACGTTGCATAAGATTGGAATTATCTGTTTCTTGAAAGATTGGTGAATATCACTTCTAAAATCATCAGAATCAGGTATTTTCATCATGAAAAGATTTTTAACTTCAATTACTTTAATAGTCTTATGTTAATAGTTACAGTATAATTAAAGATTTCTTATTTCTTCCTAAGTTAATTGTGTTGTTATATTTTCCTAGGAATTTGTCTTTTTTATGTTTTTCGGTGTATTGGCATGAAGCTACTTACAGTATTTTATTACTTTAATCTCTTCTGCATCTATAGCATTCTCTCCTCTACTATTTAATAATGGTGTTCATTTGTATTTTCTCTCTCTTTTTCTTTACCAGAAATTTGGATTCTTATTAGCTTTGTCATGAAGCAAACCTTTGTTTTTATTATGCTCTCGGTTCTGTATTTGTTTTAGGTTTCATTTATTTCTTCTGTACATTCGTCTTCTTTCTACTTCATTTAATTTGACTCTATTTTTTCTAATTTCTTGAGCTAAACATTCAGGTTATTTATTTTAACTCTTTTTCGTTAAAAAAATGTAATCCTGGTGAATGTTGCTATATCTCACAATTTTGATATTTAGTATGCTAGTTTTATATTTTCAAAATGATTTTCTTATTGATAAATACATTAACAAGTGTGTGTTTTAAAGTTTATATCTTATCACTTTCTAATGTGATTATGTTTTGTCTAGAAAAATTATGTTTGACATCAATTTTTCAAAATATTTTAGAATTGTCTTATGGTATAGCACATTTTAATAAATGTTTCCTGTGGGCTTGAGAAGAGTTCTTATTACCTAGTTTTCTGTGAACATTAACACAAGTTTATTGTCCTAATGTTTTAAAATTCTATATTTTTACTAAGGTTTTTGTTCATTTAACCTAACAAAAATTGAGTTGAAATCTTCCACTACAGTGATTGATTTGACCATTTCTTTTTGAAATTTCATCAATTGTGTTGTATAGATTTGGGGCTCTTTTATTATGTGTACACTAGTTTAGAATTATATTTACTAGTGATTTGAATCATTTCTCATTGTAGTATAAATTTCTCTATTTTTCATAGTATGTTTTGTTTTCAACTCTATTTTGTGTTATATTAATGTAAGTACTCTAGGTTTTTTAGGGGGGTGGGGATCAATCTACTTTATTTGAAATAATTATGTGCCCTTAAATTTCAGTGTGTCTCTTGGAAGCAGTACATAATTGGAGTTTTTCTTAAAAGTCCAATTTTAAAATGTCCGTTTTTAATAGACATGCTTAATATATTTAGTTTATTAAAATTTTTGTCATATTTGAACTTTTCTATCAGTTTGATTTCTTCTTGATTCACTTTTCCTATTTTCCTTTGATTTTTCATCTTTTTCATTGTATTGGCTTTTATGTCTTTTGCAATTTACTGTATGTTTTTTCTTCTTTCTGTGTTTTATCTACTGGTTTAGAATTTATAAACATTATCTCTAGGTTTTTAATGGTTACTCTTGAGATCCTACATTTCAAATATATTTAAATTATATTTAGTTAGGTATATTTAACTATATAAATATTGAAGGTAATCAACATATTAAATTCTGTAACTAATAAAAGAATATTAAAACCCTTATAGTTAAGCCATAGTTCTTTCAGATTAAATGCTACTTTTGACCACTTTTTAAGCCTTGTCTTTTTACACCTACAAATTGAACATTATTTTATAATTATTATATGTGGATAATCATATTTGCATGTATGTATTTTATTGGTTTATAGTGACATGCATATTTACAATTTTATTTGTTCAGTATTACTTCTTATTTCACAGACTATCCTTTGGAATATGTATATTTTTTCTAAAGTACATTCTCTTTTTTCCTTTTCTTTTTTTTTAAGACAAGAGTTTTGCTCTTGTTGCCGAGGCTGGAGGGCCATGGTGCCATCTCAGCTCATCGCAACCTTTCCCTCCCGGGTTCAAGCAATTCTCCTGCCTCAGCCTCCCAAGTAGCTGGGATTACAGGCATGCGCCACTACGCCCAACTAACTTTGTCTTTTTAGTAGAGATGGAGTTTCTCCCTGTTGGTCAGGATGGTCTCGAACTCTCGACCTCAGTCTCCTTATTGATAGCCTATCAGTGCTAAGCTTCCTCAGTAGTGTTTTAATGTGTATGCTTGTGTATGTGCTTGTTCTTAAAAGTGCCTTTATTTCATATTCATTAGTGGCTGGTGAAAATGCTAACACATGATCAAATTCTAAAGGCAAAAATCAAGGCAGAGCTTGATATTTAAACAAGGTAATAGGTACAATAAAAATAAGGCAATTTTAAATATGAAGACGGAGGTACGTTTTAAGTTCTTGTTTTGGCCTTGGATAAATTATTCAGTAATATTCATTAATTTATGTGTGAAATAAACATATGGTGTGTATCCGCTAATTGCTTGGCTCTGTCCTAGGTGTTCATGATTAAAAACATAAGGTATGGTTTCTGGCTACAATGAGCTCAGTCTATAAGGAGATTCGGACGCATTAATCAGGAATTTAAAAGATGATTTTGTAATGGGGATAGCTATTTATAGTATCTTAAGAAAACATCCATCGAAACATCTACTTGGGTCTGGGATCAGGAAGGTTGGTGAGGGTTGGCTTCCTGGAGGTTATGTGAGTAGAAAAGAAAAACATATGTCTAAAGAGAAAGAGCAGAGAGAAGAGAAAGAAAAAAGGAAGAAAAGAGGAGAGGCCCAATACAAAAGTCTGATTGCCATGCATAGTTAATTAATAACATGAAGGTGGGGCGTACATTTGAGGTAGTAAGATGTTTGAGGTTTAAGCATGGGCCAGGTCATGAAGGGTCATAAATGCTTTGCCAAACATTTTGGACTTTATCTCGTAGGTCATGAAAACTCATTAAAGAGATGAAATGGTAATGACAAGGTCATATTTATGTTTTAGATTCTTGACTCCAGTGGGTGTGAAGAGGCCAGATGGGGGTTGGGAGGGGCGGGGCTGGAGTCCCATCAGGCTCTGAAACAATTTTATACTCAGGCAAGAGCTGATGAAGACTAAGTGAACCAGTGATATTATTGATGGACAAGAAGAGTATAACAAACAAACTCTGCAAGCATTACTCACCACATAAGTGGATAGACAGATACAAGTGGATAGATAGATAGCTAGATAAAGTGGATAATAGATATCCCCACCATATAAATGGTGAGTAAAGGAGATAAGAAGTAAAGAATAATTCAGTGATTTCTAGCTCTGGTATTGAATAGATGGTATAGCCACTACCCCATCAACAAAAATAATTTAAAAGAAAATGCAGTTTTAAACCAAAAAAAAAAAAAACCCGTTGAGTTTATTTTAGAATATTTTGGATTTTAGATGCCAATTGCCATCAAAATTGCAGTCATTAAATCTGAAATCCTAATCTTCAAGCTTTAGCTTTCTGACACAGGAAGGCATTTATATAAGCCAACCCTAGGGCACAGCTACAGCATATAATTCCAAGAGAATATTGGAGCTCTAAATCCTTGGTATAATATACCTCATAACAGACTCTAGAGTAGCAAAAGCCAAGGCTCTCTGAGCTCTGAATCCACAGGGCAAGGAGGGAAGCATCATGCTGGCCAACACACAAGCAACATTTTTTTTTTCTCTCATAGTCTTCAGTCTCTAAAAATTGAAGTTCATATGGCTTAAATGGCCTAATTTAAGGTCATTTCCTTTACATGCTATGGAGTCCAAGGTGGTACATGCTTCATCAGGTGTCTGTATAGGGAGGGACTTTACCTGTGACCAGTATAATCAAGCTTCATAATGAGTCCTTACCTATCTGCTTGGGAATTGCATGTGGCGCACAAAACATGACACAGGTTTATTTTAAATTCCAACTTTGACATTCTCTGGAATGGCTATAAACACTTCTCACCAGAACAACTCAAGTCATTCTCTCTAAGACATGGAACATACTCTGTAAACTAATCCTACTCATTCATGCACTGGGAACTACCCAGACCCCTCTCAGTTATATTGGCTGTATGCTTATCTGAATTTACCTGAAATATTTCTCCATGCAAATGTTCTCCCCGTAGAGTTATCCAAGACCAGAAGATACAAGTTCTGTCCTTCCCCTGGAGCTGGAATGTTTAGGGAAGATCTAGGGATAATTCACTCACTGTCACTGAAGCATCACCTCTGAAAAATAATCTCTATGTTTCCAAGGTCACCCATGGAAACGTTTTTCTAGAAAAACCAGACATATGACTCTTTGACTTTTTACCTTTTGGAAACCAGAGCAATGTAATAGGAATGGTAATTTTGATGCCACAGCCAAAGTTTTCATCAGACGCATGCAATCAAGGATTTAACCACTTAAATATTGTGTTTGATAAAAGTTCTGCTGAGAATTTGTGATTATTGGAGTTCTTTTACAGGGTACTTCATAAGCCATTACATAAGACACTAATTATCCAATATTTCTACCAGTGGGTTCTCTTGTACTAATTAAATTAACATTGAAAACTGCTAATATCATTGATTAAGAGTCCAAAGCAGTGTATATCAGTAACAATTAGGACAAATTCATTTGGGCAAAAATCAAATCTGCCTTTCCATTTCACAGGATATTAATTATCATCTTTTCCAAAAGACCAGGCTGTTCCCTAACAATAAAGGCTTTTGTGATTTGTCTCCATTCTGGCCTCTAATTATGGAGTTGGGGGTTGGCAGTGATCAGGTTTACGGAGTGGTTAAGATCAAGAAATCTGACTTCAGACTTGGTTAAACATATTCAAATCTCAGCCCTGCTACATACCAGATATGTGATCCTGAGCCAAGTATAACCTTCCATTGGGCTCAGTTTCTTTTTCCTTTTTATGGTGATAAAAATAGTCCTTACCTTAAAGGGCTGTGATGATCCCTAAATGAGAACAGCCTCGTAAAGGAGTTAATTATCATCCTGACACATGAAAAGGGCTGAGTAAATGGTAGTTATTGCCATTATCAACTGTGTTTCTCATTCTCTTGTGCTAATGATTTAAGACACTTCCAATATCTCTTCCAGAAACCTTAAAGATGGAAGGAGATATTGAGAAGATTGCCTTAACTAATCTTTAACTTTACTGAAAAGCAAAAGTGCTGACATTAATAGGATCCAAGAGAGACTCCAGTGGCTGATCCTTATACCTGGGTATATAAGATCCTTATACCTTATACAGAAAGGATTTCCCTTTCTGTAAAAATCATATGAAGAACATTGAATAACAAATAACCATGGGTACTTTATGGTCAAAGATTCCCAGAACTACTGTGAAAGGGGGACAAAACATGCAGGTCCATATTTCCAGCCCAGCCACACCGTGGACAGTCTTCAACTCCCTTTAGAACTTTTGCTCACAAATACAGAGAGCACCTGCAGGTGATTAGGAGCCATTGTTTTTGAGAATTATTTTCATAACATCAATGTTTAGAAATGTATGCTTAATCTGTTCCAATCTTTGTGCCAGGCATTAGGCTAAGCATACCTGCATTACCACATTCTGTCATCATACGAAGGAGGTATTACCATTACCTCCAGGGAAGTTTAATTATTCCCATTCTGTAGGTGAATAAACTGGACTCAGAGAGTAATAGACTCCTTCAAGGTCAATCAGCTAGTACATGGTCAAGGTGGAACTTGTTGTTCTCACTCCAGAACCCATAGCCTTAACCACCATGCACACCACCTCCATGGGTGAAGACCCTCTTCATTCCTCTGGGCATCCTTGGAAGATACAACATCCAGGAGCTCCTGAGTGCCATTATTTTTTTGGATGCTCTGATGCCCAGGATTTCTGATGGCAATTCAGCCATCTTTGGATCAGTTTCACGTTTTCACAAAATTCCCAGCAGTTCCACTGCAAAGCAGTGTAAATGAACCATCATCCAAATTCCCCAGTCTCTGCCTGGCCCTTACTCCTTAGAATTTGACTCAGAAGGTAGCCAGTACTACTATGTACCCAGAAGTTTGCAAATTAATGTCTTCTTCTGGCCCTCCCTCATTCTTTCAGAGACCCTCTCTCCCAAGCCCCAATTATCAATCTTCATCTGAAGCCTCATTTCCAACTATCTTTTCACTAGAAGTTTCAAATGTCTCCTAACCCAGCCTTTTCCAAACTGACCTGCCCTCTGCAGTCTCCAAATGTTCCTTTTCCCTCCACTCTGCCCCAAATCCTTCGCAGGGCCCACCTTCCTCAGATCCTTTCTCAGTGCCTGCATTCCACACTTGCATTGCAGCTCAGCCTCTCATTCTGCACCTCCCTGTCTACCCACTTACAAGCTCAGGCCCTATAACTAAGCACTCCATCTAATGGACCTTCTTACTTAGCCTCAATATTTGCTTTCCGATACATTGGATTTATACAGTGTTTGCCTGAATTAAAATGAGAAAATTTAGAGCAAACTGAGGCTTCTCAGCTGCTAAGCTCCATCATGTACTTTAAATAAGGAGAAGGGGGAGTGTGTGTGGAGAGGTGCCTGATGCATTCACCTACCTCTGAATTACCATCTCGACCCAGGCTGCTCACCTTCCAACCCAGCTGGTGCCTACCTGGCCCCACTCACCTCCCCCAGCTAAATTAACAAAGCAGTTACTGCTCATCTGCAGAGCTCCCTCTAATCGACTCCCAGTGAAATAATATTTGTTTTCCATGCCTACTTTGAATCCCACTCACTTTGTTAAAAGATTGCCTCTGGCTGTCTCTGCTGGCCTAATCTAATAGTTTCTAGTTTGTACAAGCAAAGCATTTTCAACCATTTATATAAATAACTTAAGCAGGAGAGGACACTTGTGCACCCCCAGCACAAGGCTATAGGGCATGACAGATCGCACAACGACTTCTTGGCCAGTCTCCTGGGGGAACGCCACCAGCTGAGTGGGAGCGAGTTCTACACTGCATGAGGCTGACAGGAGAGTCTGTCTGTCTATAGAAAGATAATGGGGAAAAACTATTCCTGTCTGGTTTCTCCAGTGCAGGTAACCATCCTAAGCACCTTGGCCCCCTCTATGCCCCTCCACACTGTCTGATCACAATGTTCACAGTATCTATACCAGAAGTAGATTCCATCCCAAGAAATGACTTTCTTTGCTTATCCATAAGAAGCAACTTATCCATTCAAGTTTTATTATGATATTGCAGCAATTCAAGTCACACCTTCATGCTCTACTCATATTCTAGTTATCTCGCTATTTCTACTACATCTGCTGTTACTTTCCCCTGTTGAAGTCTTGAACCTCTCAGACATCTATGAGAGTTAGGTTCAACTTCTTCTAAACTTCTGTTAATGCTGATGCTTTGACCTCCTCCATGAATCAAAAATGGACATCTAGAATAGCAAATCCTCTCCAGAAGATTTGCACATTACTTTTCCCAGATCTATCAGAGGAATCACTATCTATGGCAGCTACAACCTTATAAAATGTATTTCTTAAATAATAAGACTTCAAAGTCAAAATTACTCCTTGATCTGTGTGCTGTAGAATGAAGGCATGAAAACAACATTAGCCTTGTGCATCTCCATCAAAGCTCTTGGGTGACTAAGTACATTGTCAATGACCAGTGAGATTTTGAAAGGAATCTTTCTTTTTTCTGAACACTAGGTCTCAATAGTGGGCTTAAAATATTCAGTAAACCATATGCTGTCATCCAGGCTTTGTTTTTCCATTATAGAACACAAGCAGAATAGATTTAACATAATTCTGAAGACGTCTAGCATTTTCAGAATGGTAATGAGCATTGGCTTCAACTTAAATTCACCAGCTGCATTAGCTTCTAATAGGAGAGTCAGCCTGTCCTTTGAAGTCTTGAAGCAAAACATTGACTTCTCCTTTCTGTTCATGAAAGTCCTAGATGGCACTTTGTTCCAATGTAAGACAATTTTATCTACATGAAAGATCTGTTTTCTAATGCATCCACCTTCATCAATTGTATTTCCTAGACTTTCTGAATCACTTGATGTAGCTTCTATATCAGCTCTTGCTGCTTTGCTTTGCACTTCCATGTCATGAAGGTAGTTTCTTTCCTTAAACTTCACGAACCAACCCCTGCTAGCTTCAGTCTTTTCTTCTGAAGTTTCCTCCCCTCTCTTAGTATTTCTAGAATTGAAGAGAGTTAGAACCTTTTTCTGGATTAGGCTTTGGCTTAAGCAAATATTGTAGCTGGTTTGAACTTCTATCCAGCCTACCACAACTTTCTCCATTTCAGCAATAAGCCTGTTTTGCTTTCTTATCATTTCTGTGTTCACCAGAGCAGCACATCTAACTTCCTTCAGGAACTTTTTCTTTGCATTCACAACTTGGCTAACCTTTTGGCAAAAAGGCCTAGAATTTAGCCTAATTCAGCTTTGGACAGGCCTTCTGCACTAAGTTAAATCATTTTTAGCTTTTGACTTAAAATGAGAGACTCTTCCTTTCACCTGAACACTTAGAGGCCATTTAAGGCTATCAATTGACCTAATTTCAATATTATCGTGTCTCAAGGAATAGGGAGGCCTAGAGAGGGAGAAAAAAATAAAGAGAGAGAGATAGAGAGAAAGAGAGAGAGGAGATGGGGCAATGGTCAGTTAGCGGAGCAGTTAGAATACACACAACATAGGTCAACTAAGTTCATCTGGGTGTAGTTTTGTGTCCCAAAACAGTTACAATAGTATCATCAAAGATGTCTGATCACAGATCACCACAACAGATATAATAATAATGAGAAACCTTGAAATATTGCAAGAATTACCAAAATGTGACACAGTGACACAAAATGAGTATATGCTGTGTAAAAATGGCTTCTGATATGTTTTCTCAATGTGATGTTGCCACAAAATTTCAATTTGTAATGTAATAACACATTTTCCAGGGTATACAACATGCATTACAGGATAAAAGTAGGGGCCACAGGATTCCTGTGCTAAAAATGAGAAAGCACTCAGCTTCTGACAAATGGAGAGGGGTTGGGGAGAAGGAGAAGAATGCAGCAGGTGTTGACTGCTCACAGTGTGCTCCGGGCTGTGCTGTACTTTATATGGTCATTTTTCCTTCAGGAAAACTCAGCAAGATTGGTACTATCATCCAAATAGCAAATCTGAGTAAAATGAAGGCCATAGGAAATAAGTAACTCTCCCAAAGTCACACATTTTACTAGTATCAGACAGGGGACTTTAAACATCTGCTCTTTCCACTGCATCATGCTATTATACTTTTTCTAGATACATATGAAAGAAGAGATTGCTTGTAAACTCAACAAGTGCACCTTAATTTGCCATGGCTGTCATTGTGATCTTTCAGTGGCAAACACAAAGATCTCTTATTCTCTGTGTCTGACTCATATTTCTACGCACCCTCATCCTCATAGGAGCATGTGCATCAACTCTCCAACAGGACTTAATAGCAACAATTTGCAACAACTTTTTTTTTAATTTCCCTTTTAAAAATCAATAAATGGTCAGTGATGCCATTAATAGAGTGAAAGCAGATTTCTCTCTATTATGAGAGTTGATATTTGTAGCATTTATCACACACACACACACACACACACACACACACACACACACACCAGAAACAATAAAAATAACGACAAACCACTGTGTTTATGAGACCCTAAATGCTTGGGTTGAAATTCTTGCAGCCCAAAGAGAGGGTAATGCAGTAAAGAGTTCTAGCTCAGGGATCAGAAAGTCCTGAGTTCAAATTCCAGTGGTACTTCTTGCCATCTCAAACGATGATATTGAAGATTAATGTGCCGGGGCATCAACAGCACATAGCCCATGGTAGACAGATGCTGCATTGGGGCTAGCCACAGATGCAGGTGAACTGGTCTCCTTCTGTGACACTTCGTTTTCTGGAGGCCCAGGATGTCTCTCCCTTTCTATGCACTGCAATTACATTTTTGACCTCAGTTATCCCACCCCCACCCTCCGCCTGATCAGCAGCCAGCCCCTGGCCCTGATTTTTCCTGCTCCAGTTTGTGACTCACTAGGTGACTTCAGGAAAATTAGTTCCATTCTCTCTACTTTAATATTCCTCTTTCATATTTATTATACAATTGTCAGATACAGCATAGAAATGATTTTTAAATGCCCAAATCTAGCTTCTGATCTTTCTCAAACAACCTCTGATTGAATATGAAGGCTTTTTTCTTTTCTTCTTTTTTTTTGTTTGTTTGTGCTTTGTTTTGAGATGGAGTCTCACTCTGTTCTCCAGGCTGGAGTGCAGTGATGCAATCTTGGCTCACTGCAACCTCCGTCTCCTGGATTCAAGTGATTCTCTTGCCACAGCCTCCTGAATAGCTGGGATTACAGGCATGCACCACCACACTCAGCTAATTTTTGTATTTTTAGTAGAGATGGGGTTTTACCATGCTGCCCAGGCTACTCTTGAACTCCTGACCTCAAATGATCTGCCCATCTCAGTCTCCCAAAGTGCTGGAATTACAGGCATGCACTGCCATGCTTGGCCTTCCAGTGACGAGCAAATAAACAATTTGGGGAGATTATTTTTGCAGCCTGGTTGTGGGGAAAGACATAGTTTCCAATGAGATTTCAGAAATATTGAGTATCCAACAAATATTAGATGACTTTGAAGGGCCAGATTCCCTCTAATTATAGAGAGCTTTCTAGGCCACACCTGGAGAAGGCTACACAGATGTCAGAATTGGATCAAATAGTAAGATTATTACTGAACGATCAGACACAGGGGGTTACTGGGCAAGAAGATCTAGGTGAGATCAGAAGCCACAAACTTTGAGGAACACGCATCACACTGGGGCAGAGAAGTAAATAAGACAACACTAGCCCCAAAGTAGAAAGGAGAAATGCAGCAGCATTTATATTTTCTTTCTTGCTTTGATTAGAATGAGATCTGAGACTCTTCCTCAGCAGTTTCCCTTCTGCTACCCTAAAATCAGGACAGAGTACTCCAGGAAAACTGGATGCCCAGAGAAGAAGGACTCAGTGACTTCCAGACACACAGTGAATGAATCTCCTTCCCTGGCTCATTCCCCAGCAGCGAAGACAGTTCTAAGTTAAAGTCTACATCCCCAACGGGAACAAAGTCCTGAGGTACCTGCCTTCTTCCCACTCAGAATCTACTATTTTATATGTGTGGGGGAAAGAAATGGGAAAATATCACCCCAGTCTTCCTGAGAGAGATGCTGAATTCACTGAGCTCATGAAATGTACCCGTACTGAAGAAAATCAACTCCAGAAGACATCCACCAAGTGTTAGCAAGCCCTTAATGCCCCAGCAATGCCACCCTAAATTTCTAGCATTTAAGAGAACCCCTTTCTCCTATATCTTGGTTTCTACGGAAAATAGTACCAACCTGCCAGATGCCTTTGGCATGGGAAAAGAAAGAAAGAGGTGGACTCCTAGGGATAAACATGGGGAGGCTGGACCTTGGGTGTTGGAAGGGCCACATGCAAATATAATACAAATGAAGTGGACCTCTAAGTGAGAAGGTGCTGTTGAAGACTTGCTGCACATGTGTTGGAGTGGTACCCAAACATCTCAGCCTCCTTCTCTTTCTATACCTGAACAAGTAATTGGAGACAAGTAATTTCAGCAAGACTATGCCATAGTTCTACTACATGTGGACTAGAAAAAGGAGAGATTTTCCTTTTCTCAGAAAAAACCGATCAGTGATTTACTCAAAGAATTGTTATCAAGGAACCCTGTTGAACTGTCAGCTGATAGGGACACTGAAAAGAGAAATCTTTCCATTCTATGCATGAGCCCTTACCTTAATCCTTCCCCCCAAGAATTTGGTTTTATTAAAATAATTTAGCCTGCCATTTTATGAGACCCTCTTATCACTCTCACTAACCTTTATAAGAGCTAGCACTGCTAAAAAGAACCCAGCCCTGGCTTCATGTCCTGAGTCAGGAACTGGACAAGCTAAGACATGAACAACACAGCTCTTGCCCTAGAGCTCACAGCATAGATGGAGGTACTGACTCAGTGGGTCACATGGTCCAGTGAGGGCAACACTGGAGATACGTATAAGGCATAAGGAAGGATATTTGAATTGGGCCATAAAGGAATAACCATTTAGGTACCAGTGGAGGGGAGAGTGGTGGCAGATGTCTGGATGGTTCAATAGAGAAGTTGACCCCTGACTTGAGTATTCAATGAGTGTTAGCCAAGCAGAAATAGAGGATTAGTATTTCAGATGAAGCAAAAATATCAGGAAATGACAGAACAGAATGGGCACATGATGGGAATCACCAGAAATCAGTCTGCCTAAGGCATGGCAGAGATGAAATTAGAGACATCGGTGCAAGCCTGATTACACAGGGCCTTTTAATCCAAGGAAAGATGTGTGGGTGTGATTCTTGGGATAGTAAAGAGCCACTGGCAGTTTTAGTATCAGAAGAACCTGGTTAGGATACTTCATTTGTGATTGGACAGGGACATATCTGGAGGCTAGGAGAACAATTAGGAAGGAATTGTCGGGTTCCAGGATAAAGATGATTTGGGCCAGGACCAAGAGGATAGCTGTTATTTTGCAGATGAAGAGATGGGTGAAGACGTGCGAGAAAGAAAAGAGGGGGATCTGTGATTGCTTCAGTATGGAGCTGAAGATGAGAGGGAGTTGATGGTGACTTCCAGATTCCTAACTCGCGTGGAAGAGGATGAGGCAAGGAAGGGACATGGGTGCCGGCAAAGAGGAAAAAAAAATAAAAAAAAAAATCATCATTATAGTGTCAAGTATTCCTTCTGCTGCTCTTTCTCTTCTTCAGTCTCTGTCTCCCTCCACACCAGTCTCTTTGTAAGGCTGCAGCCTGTGTTAGGGGATCTGAATGCTGGTGCTTGCATAACTGATAAGGATGAGTTAAAGGCAGCTTCTGGCTGAGATAACTCCAGCTGTGGCAACAGAGAGTGATGGGATTTCCCAGAAGGGAGAAGATCCAGTGAAAGGGGGGAATTCCGCATGAGGTCTCTCTGATTTTCAGAATCTTCTGGTCCAGAAGTCCTTCTGTCAGGTGGCCTTAGCATGTGATCAGCCAACCAAGAGCACAGAGATCCCAAGGCTTCCAGAAATCACAAGGAACATCCAAGAAACAGCTCTAGAGAAGTCTGTGGATTGTGGTGCTAGTGGTCAGATCCAGAAGTTGGCTATGAGAGATAAGAATAGGAAGAGGGAAAATTCCTCACCATCAAGCCAAAGTCATAATCCTGAGGACATGAGCACAGTAAGGGATGACACCTTCCTCTGGGATCCCTTGAAGGTCCTCAGTATCACTGAGCTGGCCACAGTGTCCTTGGGTGGAAAGAACGAACGTGCATAGCACTTTGGAGTAAGCAGTATATATTTTTAAATCTCATTTCAGACTAGCTCGGTGACTTTAAGCAAGTTGCTTTTCCTTTCTTGGACTAATTGTTTTTAAATCTGCAAACTGGTGATGATGATCTCTGTTTCACAGAGCAAAGGGTAGGTGAAATAACAACACAAATCCTGGTCAAAATGAGGTGATCAGTAATTATTCATTCAATCATTCACTCATTACATATATTATGAGGTCTTCTCCATGCCAGACATTGTGCTTGGTGCTTTGACACATAACAGAAAAGTATCTTCACCTAAGTAGAGCTTTATCCTAACATGTGTATGTAGGGGAGGACAGGAGAAAGACAACATTCAATAATACATAATAAGTAAATTATTTAGTTTGTTAGAAAGTGGTGATTACTATAAAGCTTTCCATAGCTTGCTCTCTAGCTTGATTCAGGTCATTATTCGTAACACCCTCTTTAGAAAAGTTTCCCTGACCACCCACCAGCCTGCTTTTATTTCTTCACTCTACAAATCATTTCCTGTAATTCTGTTATATGCTTTTGCTTACTTGTTTATTTGTCTCCAGACAATTAAGCTTCGTGAAGAACAGTTACCTTATCTCTCTAGTTTGCTCTAGAATCAGATATGAACTTTATCTTCAGCATCTAGGACAGTATCTGGTACAAGAAGGTGCTCAATGGGCATGTGTTGAATGAATGAGTCTATGAATGAATTAGCAAACTTGATTCATGTTATTAAAGAGCCTCGAAAAAATGCAACTAACTCTGCTGAAACCAAAGTGTTCCTGTAGAAGGCTTCACAGAGCAGAGAGCATTTGATCAGGGGGCTGGCAAGCGTTCTCCAGCAGATGGATAAGGGGCATGAGCATAGTCACTAATTGTGACTGTATCTTATGAAACAAACCAAGCTCATCAATAGTGCTCCCAGTCTCCCTGGAGAACACTGCTGAACCTCAATACTTGCCCTGGGAGTGTGTGAAAACAAGAAAAACCCCAAATTTATGACTGTGCATAATCCCCTTCAGTCTTTCAGAAGCATAGGTCCAAACTTCATTTGCATATAAATGGTCATAATTTTTTAATCATAGATAAATGCCATTCTGTTTGCTTGTCCTTGTGCCTTCCTTGATAAACAAGAGTGACTCATGATTCATGAGGAACAGCAATTAAAACATATATACATACAACACTTCCTTACTTCTTGCATCTCTTATCACTCCTCCCTCCCCGAGTGACGGAAAATGCCATCTTGGTCGAGGGGTAGTGGTTACACAGTGGATTCACATGGTTTCTTTCCAAATCCTAGGTTCTTCACTTACTTTCTGTGCAGTCGTGGCTAAGTCACTTCATCTCTCTAGACCCCAGCCTCGTCATTTATAATGAGTACAGCATAAAATCATGAAGGTTTGTTGCACAGTTTAAAAGAACTGATGCACCTAAAATACTAACACAGAGCAAGCTCTCAAAATGAAAGATATTATCATTTTATTATTATTATCATATTGGATTGATACATAAATACATAAGGATGACTCATTTTAAATCAGCAAGAAACCCCAAGTCTTATCTCAGTGAAGAAGAGAGAGAAATAAAGAAACCATATAAAAATGCTGATACAGATTCTACCTCAACCGTGTTCATATTGAGAAACTCTGTATTTCATCTCAGAGAAATCTTAAATTGGAAAATAGTGTGGGTACCACTCAACAGAAGACCTGGTCCCTGAACCTTACTAATATCTGACATTAGGAAATGGACCAGCACTAGAAAACTCAGTCATTATCAGATAGAGATCTATTTGATGCTTGTTTTAAAGACAACTGTGTTGGTTTCTGTTTCAAGCTCTTTACTTTTGTTCTGAGATCATCTGTGGGAGAAAAAGGGCAAAGTGCAAGTGGGGGTGGAAGTGACACATATCGAGTCCCTCCTGCAGATGTTTTTCTTGCTTTATCTCATCCCATTTTCACACTGCCCTCCAAGACAAGATTTATTATCCAAATTTGCAGATGAGGAATTTGAGGCTTGACAAGGTTAAGTAATTTGCCTACATCTGCTCAAGGAGAGTCCAGACTTGCAGCCAGGCATCCAGAATACTTTCATTTATAACAGACATCCTGTTTTTCATGGATACAGAAGATGTGAGATTATTTATTAGCCCCAGTTTATGGACATCTTTTGTCAGAGTTATTTTCCTAAGAATCTAGAATCATTTGTTTGACTGTATATCAGCCTTTTGAGGATGCAAAGCCCACTAGCACCATGAACTCAACATTTCCAAAACTAAATCCAACATCTGCCCATTCCTTTATTTCCAAGATCTCTCTTCCCAGAGACCTGCTCCTTTTACACTTTTTAAACAAGTCATTGACTTTCCCTGTGCGTCACTCTAGACTCCTTCAGTTCACCTCCCATCATCACATAAGTCACCAAGTCGTATCTAATATCCCTTTGAAGGTATGTCAAGTCCACTCTGCCAGCCTCAGCTCCAGCTTCATCATTATGTCGATTTATATCTCACTTGAAGCAAGTAGCTGTAGCCACCTCTCTGGTGTCCTTGTCCTGGTATTTATCACCCTGGCCCATCCTTTTCACTCTACCAAGCTTATTGTCACAAAAACAAATATACTCATTGTGCCACTCCCTTACTGCTTCGAAACCTTTGAGGACTCCTTCTGTCTACATGTTAAAGATCAAACACCTTAGTAGCAAGTCATTTGCAGTATAATTCAACATTATGCTCTTGTCTCATCTCTTACCAGCCCCCATGGAAATGTCTAATTATTCCTCTGAAATGCAATGCATTTTTGTTCTCTTCTATTTTTTCTATTTTAAGGAAAATTCTACTCTGATATCTTGTCCGTTAATGACTACTTAAGCTCCAAGGCCTATGGTGAATGTCCTGTCAATCTCACCAAACTTCCCCAGACAAGCTCAGCTCCCTCCCTTGTCAGTATTTCATGCATACTGCTATCATTGGCCTTACCCCGTGATCATTTTTACATATACCTGCCTCCCTCAGTATAGTAGGAACTTCTTAGCGATAGTTTTTTTTTCCACATTTTTCTTTGTCTCCTTAGTATCTAGCCCGAGAAGTTTCAGACAGTGAGAATTATAATGCAGGTATCATTTTGCATGTTAACACTAAATATATCATAAACATATTCCCACTGAGCTACTTAGTCTTCCTAATTATCCTTTTAATTGCTACATAGTATTTCTTCCTGTTTGTGTTCTATAATTACCTAAATGTTCAATTCAAGTCATTAAATTCAACAAACATTTCTGAGTACTTAACATGTGTCAGGTACTATGCTGGATGCTGGAGAGACCAAGAGGAGGAAGACATGACCTCTTCCCCCAAAGATAGTACATTCTAGTGATCATGTAATAAAGGCTATAATAGAGATACATCAATGAATGGATTGGGTAGGGGGAGGTTTATTTTTCCTGAAGAAGTTAAGGAAAGTAAATTCATGGGTGATATTTTCTTTGAGTTACAAAAGTTGAATACAAATCTAAGATAAATGGTAAGAAAGAAAAGAGAGAGGGAGGAAGAGAAAAGATAAATTACTAAGACCTCACAGTTTTTAAGGGGCAGAGCTAGGATTTCAATACAAATGGTCTGAATCTAGGACCCTACTCTCATCTCTTATCTGCTGGTAAATTCCTACCCATCCAACAGCGCTTTGCTCTAACCAGCTCCACACTCTGCCTCAGTTGTCTTATTTTTATTTATTTTGCTACAGAGCCTCACTCTGTCGCCCAGGCTGGAGTGCAGTGGCATGATCTCAGCTCACTGCAACCTCCGTCTCCCAGGTTCAAGCGGTTCTCCTGCCTTAGCTGTTCTGCAGGTGTGCACCACCACACCCAACTAATTTTTCTGTGCCACTAAGCCAAACTAAATTTTGTATTTTTAGTAGAGATGAGGTTTCACCATATTGGCCAGGCTGGTCTCGAACTCCTGACTTCAGGTGATTCACCCACCTTGGCCTCCCGAAATGCTGGGATTACAGGTGTAAGCCACAGTGCCTGGCCTCAGTTCTCTTTTTATTCAGCCCTTACGCATTGCACAGAGCTGGGGTATGCAAGAAAATTTTCTTCAACCCACATTTTCCTTAAGTTTGATAACTAGAATTTTGCAAAGTATTTGTTTTTTGAGTTTTACAAAATGAGTTCACTAACATGATGCATTCTCATCCTTTGTTCCTGTTTTCTATAAAAATTGCAATATTACCAAGGAAACAAGATTCTAGACCAAATTCCTGGTAAATATTAGGTTCTCAGAAGATATTAAATGAAAAAATGATCAACCACTGGCTAAATGTATGAGTTTGGCTGTGTGGAAAGTAGAGAAGAATTAGTCGAAAGTGAAAGAATGTACAATGTACTTAATGTACTTGAGGCACAATGTAGGTTATATTATGACATTTGCAGGAGTAAAATAGTAACAACAACAATAATAAACAGATACCCAAATTAATATCTTGGTGCCTTGTCAGAAGCATTGCTGTTTATGGAGCCAGAAGACCAAAGAGTAAAAGACTATTAAGAGATATGATATCATCCCTACTCTGTGACTCATTATTTAATCTAAGAAATTCACTTTAAAAGAGGAAAACAGCAGGTATTATATGGATCATTTTCTATATTATTAAAAGTCTGGAAACAATCTAAAAAGTCCACCAATAGGGAATGGTTAAATAAATTACGATATGTGAACTGGAAGGAGTATTATGAAGTCATTAAAATGGTAATTAGAAAGATTATGTAGCTACATGGAAAAACATTTACTATGTAATGTTAAGGGGATGGGGGAAGCTGAATACAAAATTGAAGCTAGGGCATCATTGCAGTTATGTAAAATGTATGCACATGAATTAAGACACCAGGGGAAGAGGCATGCATGTGACCAGCTGTTCTATACTGGTGTATTTTTCTTTGGAAAAATATCCTTTAATTTGCTATGATGTGCATTTTCTGGCCCGGTGTATGCTCTCCAGCCTCTAGGGGGAGCTCAAGGCTTCCCCTACTCAAGCCTCTTCTATCCACCCGGGGGAAGATAGAGGAGATGTACAAGAGCCTGAGGCACAGTGAGGTGCCCCGGGCTGCGCAGCCCTGGGGAACTTGCAGGTGCTATGAATGGACCTGAACGGAAGCAAACCTTCCCTGGGCCTTTTTCTCCTGCTCCTTTCTGTGTTTAGTTCTTGATCTCTCTTTTGGAATCAGTTGCTTTCTTGGTGTTTTCCTCTTCAATGCACGTACATATTTCTCTTGCTTCTCTCTTTGTCCGCTACATTAAGAAGGATCTAGACAGTCTTTCATCTGGGAAGCAAGGATTGCCTACTTTTTTAAGAAAAGCAGAAATTATCCTATACGTTTATTTGCACAAAATAATAATAATAAAGACATATATTTCTGGTCCCATAATTTCTAATTTTTTTTTTTAAAGGACACTACCTAAGTTTCCATCAGTAGTATACTGGTTAAATAAGTTAAGGTACATCTTTGTAATTAAATACTAGGAAGATATTTTAAAAATAAAATATGCCTATGGATTAATAAAGTTCTTCAAAATATAGTGTTGAAAGTGCAAGATGCAGAATAACCTCTTTTTCTCTCTTTCTGTGTGTGTGTGTGTGTGTGTGTGTGTGTCTGTATGTGTATTATCCAAATGATCATAATGAGAAACATTGATCTACATATGCTAGAGTGGATAGGTACTTAACATGTAAGAATGTGTGAGAAAATGATAAAAATAGTTACTTAAGTGGAATAGAAATTGAGGGAATGACAGAAACTTTTGCTTTTTACTCCATAGTATGTTATATTATTTTATTTATTTGCCATGTGTACATATTAGGATTTTTTTAAGTGGGATTGGGGTAAGACCTAAAGGTAATGAGGCTGAGATAGGTGTGTTAGAATCAGCAGGTTCTTTATCTCTCAAATATATCACAGTGAGCTGGGCTAGAATGTGTGTGTGTGTGTGTGTGTGTGTGTGTGTGCGTGTGTGTGTGTGTGTGTGTGTGTGTGTGTGTATGAGATAAGAAATCAGATAGGGATTTGAGCCCAAAGCTAGAAGATACACCTACCACTACTAGCACTGTTATTAATACTACTACTACTAATAATAAAGTAACAACAAAATTTTAAACAATAAATATATTTAATTATGATAATACATTAATGTAAAGCAAAAGAAACAAGTATTTAAGATGGAATACTTAAAAATGTATAAAATACTGCTTTTTTTTAATTGGGAAAGGATAAATTTCACAAACAAGTCCATTGTAACCAAATCACATTTGACCATTACAAAGGAAATGGAAAGTCCACTTAAAATAGGACAGGGCTAGTCCCTGCTTGTGGTTTCAAATTGGCTTCCTAATAAACTGTGACCCATTATAAATGAGATTGATCTGGCTTTATGCTTTGAAATTTTTTCTCAAATGTCCAGTCTCCTTAGATTTTTGAGCCCTGTTTTGCTTTTGCTCTCCATGAGGTTTTGAAGTTCATTGATTTTGCTGTTTTAAAATATTGCTTCTGGATAGGGGTGCTTGGGGAGTGAGGATTGACTATGGTAGCCAAAGGCAGAGGGTTGAGTGCAGAGACATTTACAGTCAAGGCCAGAGTCCTGATGTGGCCTTGCCCTAAAGCTGTGCCCAGCCTAATCTCTTTTCCATGTGTAGCCTCACTGGGGAACTGTGGCTTCTCAGGCTTTCTGAGGTAGCAGACACTACAATGAGAACCCAATCCCATTCTTCCAGCAGAGCTCAATCATTAGAAGAAAATGGAATGTAGAAAGCATGTCACATACCAACCGGGGATGCTTTGCTTAGGCAGCCACAGCCAAAGAAGTCACATCTTCACATCAGTTTCTCTCCTACATGTGTGGCCTAGGAGTTGCTACTTGATACCACCCCTGGAGAAGAGCATGGCATGGGACCAGAGCTAATCTAGGCTTTTATTCCTTTATTGCCTACAGATTCCTTCCCTACCCAGGCCTGAGACAGAGTCTGTAGGGATGGAACACAGATGCGAGGCCAAGTGCTCCCATATCCTGGTGTACAAAGCTCAGCCTGATGGTTCACATACCATGACTACTCAGTGGTTCCCACGGCTCCCTCTATAGATGCCTTGACAAATGGTTTAGTGCAGAGTGATGGACGGTGATACTCCTCTCTAAGGGGTTGGTGTTTGAATCTCTTTGGTCAAAAACAAAGTTGGTTCTAGCCATACACCAAAAGTTTTCATCCTTCAACATTTTTTATTTAGAATTTAGACCATCTATTTCCATAAAAACACTATTCCAAAAGAGGGGTGTTTCCATAAAAACACGATTACAAAAGAACCACAGTATAACCCAGAAAAGCAGTTTGAGTTACCGTATTCTATAAATGCATAGCTAGGCATAAACTGCAAGCCTGCAGTCAAACAGCCAGCTTCAGAAGGTCTAATAATCACTGTGGCCTAGAACAAAATATTGAATTTTAGTGTTCCTTCTGCAAAAATGGCATTGGTAACACTGACCCTCTGAAACCACTGAGGCAATTAAATCCGTAGATGGGCATGAAAGTGCTTGGCCTAGTGCTAGGGGATTGTACTCGAACTATACTTCCCTGCTGCTTCCAAAAATTCCTCATATACCGAAATGTTATGCATACTTTTAACTCTAGCTGCTTCTTAAGTCACCAACAAAAAGGCAGTGTTAAGAACAACTTTTTGTGCTTGAATCCATTTGCCATTAGTAATGTCTTGCAAGCCCCCAGTCCAAACTGACTTATCACCAAGCTCATCCCAGATGAGAATTTGCAAATCTCTATTTCTAAAATGAATACCTTGCTGCTAACTTATTTTGGAAGGGAACCTCATTTGCCTTCAAATAAATATGCCATGAGTAATTGCTATGTTTCCATTTCCATCATTCTGAAAGTCTCTAGCCAAAAGGCAACATGCTAACTTGGCACCTATGTTTATACGTTGGGTAGAATACTTGCTCTAAATGATAGTAGTACTGGATCTTGTGGAATTTATTCGATTTTTCTGAGCTTCAATTTTCTTATATGAAGAATAACAGTTATTATATTTACTGCAAAGTTCTGTTGAAAGATTAAATCATATGATGCATATGCATGCCTGGGCCATATGGCAACTATTACCGTTGTTCTTGTTAATTGCTACTTCATGAGACTTTGTCTGTTTTCAGCATCATGAAAGATGTGATTGAATCCTATTTCTATTTGATCATTCTCCTTTGCCATCCACATCAAAATTAATAGAATAATAAAATTGTGAACATTTAAGGTAGATCTTTAAAACCAGTGCAATCTCCAACACAGAGCATTGCATGTAGTAGAATTAATGAATATTTGATGACAAGGTGAATAAATAATTGAGTCCATACACCCCTCAGTGTTTTAAATTTTTTTCTAGAACACCATTGACAAGCAATCTTCAGACCTATGTCTGAACACCCCCAGTCTCCAGAAACTTAAAACTACTTCAATTGCATTTATAGTGGGTTTACCAAATGTGTGACTTGTGAAGCCACCTTCTAAATCTACACTGATGGCAGTTTACATGCATTGGTAAGGGCACCAAAACAGGGCCACAGAATCCTTAGCTCCAGCTAGATTACCAAAGAAAAGTCAGAGTCCTCTTCCAAACTCTTAATATTAGAGAAGTCTGCCCTTCAGTAAGTCATCATCTGTTTCTTTCTACTTCTTTTCTTGTGGTCCTAAAAGCCAGACAGAAATAGTCCGATTGTTCTGCTGCATGAGGTTCAGAGAGCTGCAGGCAGCTCTCAGTGTTTCAAATCCACCCTCAGCAGGAAACACTCTTCTGCAACCACCACACACGTGTTGTAGAGATGTGAATAAGAAATAGGGGAGTTCTTCACAATTTGTTTGTGAAGAGGGAAAAGGAGAAGCCTCTTGGTCTCTGAGCTATTATTAAAATAAATATCATTGGCTAAAAGGCCAGAAAAAGTTTCGGGACCACCCAGGAAAATGACACTTTTCCAACTCTACCATATAATCACTAATTGGATATGCTAACACTTTCTGTAGCATTTCATAAAAAATGTTTCAAGAACAAGTGATAAGATGTCTAAACAATCTTGTCTTCCGGTGCTTGTTCTGGTTAGTTCTGGGGAAATACCTCCAACAAAATAGCAAAAGATTTTTCTCTCCTCTAGTCTCAGGTTGGTAATTTTCTCTTCCCACCGCCTTCTCTCACTGCGTATGTGTGTGTGTGTGTGTGTGTGTGTGTGTGTGTGTGTGTGTCCTGTCCCTCAATGGGAACACAGTCAGTTTTTGCTATACCTCAGAATCATGAAACCTCTTCAAATAGCCATAGTTCAGGGCTGAAGTGTCAAATCCAGAGAGTTTCACTTGAATTTGCCTTGGATTGAACACTTCCCCAGAGATATAAAATTACAAAGATCATGTTTTCTGGATTTAGTTCGGGTTCAGTCAGAATGTGTTGTAAAAAGTTAAACTTCTTTTTAATAGCAATATTACCCATCTTTCAGAAGCCCAAAGACACCCTCTCTTTCTAACTCAAGATTTGCCTTCTTGAGACAGAAATTGAGGGTGTCTCTGGACTTCTGAAAGACAGATACCATTACTATCTGTAGGATTATATTTTCAGAAAGAAGTCATATTTGCTTAAATATGCAAAAACACAATAGGCATTTTAATGAAATTGCTGAAGAAAAAAATAAAAGGTGCCTACATGTTTTTTTTCTACATCACACTATGTGCTCTGCTCTGGAAAACTCAGATTTCCTGCCTTTAAAAGAGAAACAGTCTATTCCATTTATTATTCCATCAACCTCATCTTAGCTATCTAAAGAGATAGACAGACAATGGTTATATCTTTCACAGCTACTCAAAGCATTTGGCACAGCAAAGATATTGTATTCATTTCTTGTTTCTGCTCCAACAAATTAGTGCAAACTTTGTGGCTTAAAGCAACACAAATGGATTATTTTACTGTTCTGGAGGACACAAGCCTGAAGTGGATCTCACAGAGCTAACACCATGGTGCCAGCAGTGCTGCGTTCCTTCTAGAGGTTTTAAGGGAGAATCTATTTCGTTGCCTATTCCAGCATCTTGAGGTCACCTACATTCCTTGGCTTGAGGCCCCTTGCATCATCTTCAAAGCCAACAGAACAGCATCTCCAGGTACTGCTATGTAACCTTCTTCTACTTACAAGGACCCTTGAGATTATGTTAGACCCACTGTGATAAACCAGGAAAATCTTTCATCTCAAGATTCTTAATCATCTCTGCAATGTCTCTTTGGCAATGTAAGATGATATACTTTGGGTACAGGTTTTGGGGACTGAGACATGGACATCATTGAAGGATACCATTGCCACAAATGCTAAAATAAGATTATGGGCTGGACGTAGATTTAGAAAATAAGGCAGGTAGATGAAGGAGAGAGCCCTTGGCACTGGTAGAGAACTTGCCTGTTGCCTGGTTTATTATTTTTTCGTCATAGAATCCAAGTAAAGTAGGGAGAGGAGTCCCATTTCTAAGATATGGAAACTGAAACTGAGAGCATTTGCGTGGTATTTCCAAGACTCACAGTTATTCCAAGGAGATCAAAATCTAAGCTCTTTCCACACCACCATGCCCCTGGCTACACCACAAATATTACATGGCAGACGTGTTTAGCAAGGTTTTATGATGCAGTGCCAGGACTGTGCACAAATATTAACTTACAGTTGGTGACTTCTCACAGCTAAAGGTTATTCCTCAAAGGTGAAACTTACTTTGTGAAATAGCTTTTCTCTTTAGTGGGAAGTAAGCGAAAACATTCCTGTATTTTTGGCTGAGCCAAAAGAAATGCTGTTTTCAAAGAGTAAGTAGTTTTCACCTGTGCACACTATATTACATTTCAGTACTTTAGAGGTGGTTTTTAAGGAATATCCAAAAAAATCAAAAGGTAAAACGTTTTCTATATGGAAAATTATTTTAAATCTTTTAAATAAGAGGTTAGTCAGGGGTGAGAGAAGCAATGTAGAATTAAATAACTGGTATCTTATTCCCCGTGCCTTGCTTTTCTGAGCCAAATTGTATTGAGTTTTAAAAGAAAGAGTCTTGGCATTTCCACAAAATTTGGAAGAAGGGAAAAACATCTCATAGAAATGCTGCTAGAGTAAATCACACGTAGAGACTTCTGGCCAGAGAAAGCAGCCCCCTCTGTCCACCCCAAATTAGGCTAAGAGGTTTTCTTTGAAATAAGATGGACCTTTGAAATCCTGAATTATTAGAGTAACTCACACTACATATTTAGAATTCTGAGTAAGGTCAACAATCATTTCAGGCTTTTTTTTTTTTTTTTCATTTTTCTATTATACAGTATGGTCTTCTGCATGATTCTGGGAAGAGGCGTGGTAGTCAAGATTATATAAAGAGTTATTTTGCTTTAAAAGCTTTACATTTTGTTTCAATGCCAAATTAAAATTTGAGCATCTGAGAAAAGCATCTCACTTCTGAAAGTTATTGACGATTTTACAAATAAGTCAATAATTCACTGATTTCAATAATAAGGCTGAAAGCTTAATTACCACCTGGCCCATTAGCTACACAACATTCAGCTTATTCAAAGGCCAAATACAAATCTCATTAATAAAGAAGAATGCATATCTTAGATGAACTATTTTAGGTTAGAATAAGCTTATGAAAGCATTAGAAAGATTAAACCTGAGGGGCTTATGATCGCAATCTACAATGGGAAGGATGAGAGAGAATTTAACATTTTAAAAGTATCTTCTAATTTCTCTGATTATTTCTGTGATCCTTAAAATAAGGCTTTGAGATAGATAAAAATAATCCTTTACCTAAAGAAGGTGAGGCTAAGAAAAAGTGACTTTTCCAAAGACATTTTCCAAAGACATTTTTGTAAGGAGATGGGTCAACTTTGACCTCAGACATGAGAGATATTTTTCATTGCCCCCAACACAGATGTATTCACTCTACCGTCATCAGAGATGTGAGGTTAAAATACTTGAAAGTACAAAAGGCTTTTTACCAGTTTCTTTTTACTTGTTACACTGGAATATTCCATTTGGATCAGACAGTTTCCAGGCTGGACATGAAGATGATTTGAAAATACAATGAGCCACAGGTCCCCTATGCAAGGGTTCGGCATTTAGCTGGTAGTGAAAATGGTGTCACTGCACAATCTTGTGCGGCTTTCCCACATGTACCCATGGTTTCTCCAACACTCTCAGATGCTCCATCTCTAGCATTTGAACCAATGTATTCAAATTGGTTGACTATATGTAATGTTCATGTAGAGAACATCACTAAGATATTATTTCTATCTGGTGCTGGGTCCACCTTTGTGCACGCTGATGGAAACAAGGAAGGTCCTTCTGTAGAGAGAAAGTAGAGCCCAGAATCAGAAACCAGGAAAACACATTCCTACACTCCTTATCCTTAGAGATCAATGGTATTTCTTATCATATACATATAAAACTATAAAGCATTTGTATTAGGTTATGCATCAACAAATTATATATTTTTAAATTAATTATACTTTTATAACCTCTTTAAGCCATATTATACATATAGATAGTGTATTAATCTGTTTGGGCTGCCATAACAAAATACAATACTAAGTGGTTTAAACAATAACATTTTTTTTTCAGTTTTGGAGGATGGAAATCCAAGATCAAGGTACCCTTAAGGTTGGCTTCTGGTGAGGCCGCTATTTCTGGCTTGTCGACAACCATTTCCTCTCTGTGTTCCCATATGGCCTGTCCTCTGTGCGTGTGAGGAAAAAGAGAGAGCTCGCTGCTATTTCTTCCCCTTCTTATAAAGCTACCAGTTCTATTGGATTAGGGCTCCATCTTTATGAGTTAATTTAACCTTAATTACTTCCTAAAGGTGCTATCTTCAGTCACGTTGAGGGTTAGGATTCAACATACAAATTGATACATTTTTAGGCAGGGGGCACAATTTGACCCATGATAGATAGATAGATGATAGATAGATAGATAAATTGATAGAGAGATAGATAGATAGATAGATAGATAGATAGTCAGACTAATCCTTATTTGGCTAGCTAGCATAGATGTCCTCCTACAAAATTTGCTCCATGACATTAACTCAGTTGCCTGGACATTTTACTTTAAAGTGTCTATGAGATGTGACTAATAACCCCTATTTCTTGGAGTTGTTATGCAGATAAATAAATGTATTTAAATTACTTTTTTCTTGCTGATTACTTCTAATAATTATGATTCAAATAAAGTGTCACCTCTTCCAGGAAGTTTCTCTTGGTTCTTGCCCCTGCCAAACTGGATAAAGCATCTTCCCTTTTCTTTTTTACTTTTTTTGAGGCAGTCTTGCTCTGTTGCCCAGGCTGGAGTGCAGTGGTGCAGTGGTGCTATCTTGGCTCACTTCAATGTCCACCTCCCGGGTTCAAGCAATTCTCTTGCCTCAGCCTCCCCAATAGCTGGGATTACAGCTGCATGCTATCATTCCCAGCTACAAAGCACCCTTTCTGTGCACCCCTCCTCAATACTTACATCATTGATCAATTTTATCATTAGACTATAAGCTCTTTGAAAGCAGGAGTAGTATGTAATTAATCTCTAGATCTTCTGCAACCATTACAGTCTCTAGCACACAGTCCATGTTGAATCAATAAATACATAATACCTAGTACAGTACCTTGAACATAATGTTAATTCCATTTTATGTTCAGAAAGCACTAAAATTTCACTGAGCATTAACTACTAAAATTATTTTAGTTACTTCAAGTTATAGGAGGTTTAAAACTGTGGATGTGAAGAATCTTATGCTTCACTTTCATAATGACTTGTTAGTTTTCAAATTCACAGCTTGGATAGTAAAAGAAATGAGAGAGTTTCCGTTCCAGTACTTTCCAGGCTCTACCACAACATTGCCTAATGCAGAATTTATTTCAGACAATTCTTTTTGAGAGTTTTCTTGACCAAAAAAAAAAAAAAAAAAAAAAGTAAAGGTTATTTTTTTCTATTGTCACTGCTTACTAGTCTTGAGGAAATGTTAAACATTATTTTTGGAAATCTAAATGGGAGGTTTTGGCCCACAAAGGTAATGTCCACTGTCCAACAGGACTGGCTCCAGAGGTGAGGCCCAAGGCTGTGTTCAAATCAGCAATCCACGCCCAGGAATATTCTCAGCAAAGGGGCAGCTCTGGGCATACCATCTTAACTATCTGTGTCTTTTCATGGAAAAATCCCCTTTGGATCTCATGATATATTTATTGACTTTTTCTTTCCCTGTGAAGAGATTCCAAATCTTCCTGAGGAATCTGATGGCCTCAAAGGATATATTCCTACCTTATTTTCTAGAGACTTTCATAGACTCACTCTTAATACATATACTCCAGGTAGACAGGTTCTGGATTTAGTTAGGTTAGCATTTTTCCCAGTTGCAAATCTAGGATCCCATATTCAGAAAAGTTTGTGTCATTTAGCATTGAGAAAATACACTTGCTAGGTTTACTGTGGAATTCTACAGCCTTAAAGAGCAGAAGGCAGAGGTCCCCAATCTGGGTTCTAAATTGGCATCATCTAGAGAGATGTGAAAAATATTGATACCACTGCAGAGATTCCTGTTTAATTAGTCTAGCAGCCTGGGCATCAAGAATTTAACAGCTTTCCAGGTATTTCTAATCTGCAGCCTAACTTAATAACTTCTGCTCTGACGTCTGGAATTTTGTTTTTCATCCCTGGATAAACATTGGAATCTAGGAACATCCTGATTCTCATCCCTTCTATCTAAGTCAGTGATTCTCATACTTTATATGTCAGAATCATCTAGAGGTATTCTTAAATACAGATTGCTGGCCCCAACCCCAGAGTTTGTAATTTGATATATCTAGGGTAGGGCCCAGGAATTTGCATTTTTAACAAGTTCATTTATGGATCTGTGGTTATAGGTCCTAGGACCCACTTCCAGAACCACTGCCAAAGATATTATGATGTATTTGGTTTAAGGAACTTTGTCTTTCTAGACTGAAAAATATCCAAAATCTACAGCTAAGTGCTATTACCTATTACTCAACTCTAGCATTGCAATGGAGATTTGCCATGACTCCAGTTTGAGTAGTTTCTTAAATCTCTCCCCCAGGGCTACCCAGGCTGGTGTCGCATAATGGACAGAACACAGGACACTCTTACTTTCCACTCCTGTCTATGCCCTGTAGTAGCACATAACTGTGAGTACACTGTTGGCCTTGGGTGATCAGTTTGTCCTGGTTTATGTAGACCTTTACTGGTTTAAGCACTAAAAGACTCACATCCTGGGAAACCCCTCAGTTCAGGGAAAACCTGAACGGTTACTCATTCTATGCTGTTTCCATTGTTGTTTAACCAGTGGTAAGAAAACCAAGTTGACTTTGAAGAGTCCCTTCAAGCATTTGAGAAAGTACATGTAAACCACCTTGTGTAGAGCAGTTGTTTGATTAAAAATGATCATGATTATGCCTGTGTCATACTTTAAGATGGATTGCGTAGGGAAGGGAATGACATGTTTAATCACCAGTATACATTTGTAGTGAAGATAATGCAAGACCTTTAGTTTGGCTAATGCTTTTAGAGCAGTGGGTCTCAACTTTGGCTGCACATTTAGATCACCTGGGAAGATTTCAAACAACCTCCTCCAAATACCCACACCACAGCTCAGATGATTAAATCAGAATATTTGGTGTTGTAACTCAGACACAAGTATTTTTATGAGCTCCTTAGGTGATTTCAACTTGCAGCCAAAGTTGAGACCTTCTCAAGGTGTGGTCCCTGACTGGCAGCATCAACATGACCCAGGAACTTGCTAGACATGCACATTTTCAACACTCTTCCCCTCCCTACTAGAATAATTGGGATCTTTGGGGCTGAGCTGAGACCCAGAAATCGGTATGTATCAAGTTCTCCCTTGCACACTAGAAATCACACGTTGAGTAACACTGAAATGACACTTTCTGTTGCTCTACTAATGGGCTATTTACTATTGGCCAATAATAAATAAATAAATATTTATTCATTGCCAATAATAAATAAATATAAGCCAATAATTAAAAAATATAAAATTCATTATTGGCCAATAATAAATATTTAATAACAGATAAATATAAGCCCATAAACAGAAAGTGTCATTTCAGTGTTACTCAAATATAACTTTCCAGCAGTAACAGATAAACCCTTTTTATAGAATTATTTTAGTACACTATTCAGTTCTATTTTCAAAGATTCTACTTAGAAATTTTGTGTCAATATTTAAAAGTTGTTTTGACTTCTAGTTTTGATTTTCTAAAATCTTTCCCATATCTTAATATCTATGATATTCTAAGTCGATAAATTAATTGGAAAGCTTTCCTTCGTATTTTATGTTTTGAACCAGTTCGTATAAATTAAAATTATCTGTTCCTCAAAAATTTGGAATTCACTGGTGAAAATATACTTGACTGTGTCACCATTGTTGGAATTATATTTCTTTTCACAGTTTTTGGTCCTTAAACATTATTTCTAATGTTATTTTTGGCTACTTATATTACCTAGGAAACCATCCACCTTAAAATCTATTTTTCAAACTGTTGGCTTGGGAAATAATACAATGTTTTCCTAAATGCTTTTTAAAAAATTCTTTCAATATGCATGTCTATGTCTTTTTTCAAACTCTGGAACTGAATGTTTAGCAGATGAATTTAAGTTACATACTAAATTTATTAGTTAATATTTAAACACTTGAGTATATGAATTTTCCTAGGAGAATAGCTATGGCTGATGTCCATAATTTTTTATGTTATATCAGTATGAATTTTTGCTTTTTAGAAGGTGATGTGATACATAAGCAAGTTCTAAAGATTCTTTGAGCAATGGAAAATAAGATATTTCTTTGTTTTCACTGCACAGGAGACTTACAGGTGAAAATACTTCAGGCTTATAAGTGAATGTATGTATACCAACTTACAAGAAATCCTCTCTCCTTGTCTATGTTCTAATTTTTAATGTATTTTATCAGTATAAAGATGATTAGCAAAATTCCTAAACTACCATAAAAATAAAAGAATCCTCCACTTTTTCAATTAAAAAATTTAAAACCTTTGTTATTTATGTTGCAGAAACATTTGCTTTTTAAATTTTAATTTGCACATGTCTGACATGTTGAAATCAAACATCTTGTTATTTACTATTTTAGATAATTATTTTTTCTTTTTTCACAATTTATGCATGCTATTCATAGAACATTTTACAAGTTATATTAGTCTGTTTTCATGCTGCTAATAAAGGCATATCTAAGACTGGATAATTTATAAGAAAAAGAGATTTAATGGACTCCCAGTTCCACATGCCTGGGGAGGCCTCACAATCATGGCAGAAGAGGGGCAAAATCACATCTTACATGGCAGCAGGCAAGAGAGCACGTGCAGGGGGTCTGCCATTTATAAAACCATAAGATCTTGTGAGATTTACTCATTATCACAGAACAGCATGGGAAAGACTCACCCCCATGATTCAATTACTTCCCATGGGATCCCTCCCATGACACATGGGAATTATGGGAGTTATGATTCAAGATAAAATTTGGGTGAGAACATAGCCAAACCATATCACAAATATATATTTTTTAATTTTTAAAAACTATGGTCCCCACCCATTGATACCACTACTATTTGGGATAAATTCTACTTATACTTTTGTAATCTAGTTATCTCTATTTGACTAACCAGTGATTCAAGAAAAATTCAGAATATTAAGTAAATTTCTTATCACATATTTTTAATGACTTCAGTGCATTTCATATTATGGATGTCAACATTTTAGCCTTGGACATATCATGTATATTGTTTTAAATTTTTAATATTTTAAATAATGCCACAATTAATGTTCTTGTATATTCATGTCTGTGTACACACATAATTGTTCTCTTAGAAATAAAGTGTCTAAAATGGACAATCACTGGGTTAATGAATACAAAACATAATGATAAATTACTGAAATATCTTTATTTTTAGCTATGTTTCTTTTAAATAGCAAAGAGTTGCAGTTTTACATTGCTCCAGACTGAAAAAACAGTAATTTGCTTCATATATATTTTTCCAAAGTACTTTTTTCCTTTTGTTGTTATTGGTTTCTGACTTTGTTTTTGTTTTAGTGTTTGCCCATTTTGCATTTTGCTTCCTTTCCTTTGTGATTCCAAATTGTGTGTTAATTAGACCCTAGACCCTTTATCCCCTCATAATTCATAAGATATTCTATTTCAAGTATTTATACATTTAAACTGCAGTACTTTGCCAGCTCCTAGTCCTTAAAAGGGGCAAGAAGTCTGCTGCCCTAGTTCTCAATCTGGCCATGAACTTCTTGCATCACAATCAATTGGACTTATTATTAAAAATTCAGGTTCCTAAGCCCAACCATTAAATCAGATGAATCATAGACACCTGGGGAATATGGCCCAAGAACCTACATTTTTATAAGCACCCCAAATCAATCTTGGACACAGAAAAGTTTTAGAATCTCTAATTTAGATTTTTTTTTTTTCTGGCAGAACAGACAAAGATCACACTGAGGAATTACAGATAAATCCCACTGTAATAGCAAGCAGCCTTTTCAGTGGTTCTATTGTGCTCCGATTACTTATCTGAATTAAAATTAGACAGATATTTGGGGGATGGCTAAATGGAAACTCTGAGCACTGTTTCTTTAGTGGCTTTTAAGGATATTCTGTGTCTTCTTAATGAACCTCTGTGAATGACCTCAGTGCTGAGGAGAATTAGACTGTTTCAAACCAACCACTTTCCTTACTTTTCCCAAAGACTAAGTAACTATTAGAGCAGACATTAAACCATAACCACCACCAGCTATACCCGATGACTCAACTCAGGTTATAATTAAGGGAAGGAAATGCCAGTGGGAGACTGGTGGGGCTCAGAGGAAGGCAGTTTGCTGGAAGGAGGAATGTTCCGGGTTTTCCTGCAGAGGACAGCTGGTCCTCCTCAGTGGTCAGCACTGGTCAGCATCCACAGCCACTGCTGACATCCTTAAGCCACCTGGGCCCTTAAGTGTCCAGAAATACCTGAGTCTTAGAAGGACAAATAGTAAGAGACCCAGATATTGAAGAATATTTTTAAGCTGGATGATCAAGAATTGTCCTGTAGGTAGCATCAAAAGCGGAGGAAGGATAGACCCAGGATTTCTAGTGTTTGAGGAGATTCAGGAAATATGAGTGGTTTTTGGAGATAGGGGTAGCCCCAGGTGAAGAAGCCCCCAGGTATAACAGGAACAATTATGAAGCCAAAAAATAGAAAATGTCTAATTCCTAAGGCATTTCATGTTAAATAATAATAACATAAAGTTAACTCATCCAAGATGGGAAAATCAGGAATTTGGGGTGCAGGGGTGGTGCAAAAGAAAAGTCCTAGAAAGTCCTCAGCAAAGTGAAAGGCTTCCATCATCTAACCTCTGCTCATTTCTCCAGCTTTAACTCCCTATAGACATTCTTCCTATAGGTACTTTCTTTAGAAGTTTTCTTGCTATAGGCTCTCTCCCTAGAAGGTCTCTCTCTATAAAATCTCTCCCTATAGATTGTCTCCCGATAAGCTCTCTAATCACAGGTTCTCTCATTATAGAATCTCTCCCTATAGACTCTCTTCCTAGAAGATCTCTCTCTATAAAGTCTCCCCCTATAGAGTCTCTCCCTATAGACTGTCTCCCTATAAGCTTTCTCCCTAGAAACTGTCTCACTAGATTTTCTCCCTAGGGCTCTCTCCCTCGAAAGTTTCTTTCTATAGGGTCTCTCCCCATAGTGTCTCTGCCACAACTGTGCTTTCTTAAAGTCCCTGACAACACCTGCTACCTCCAGCATTAAACTCTTTGTTGTACTATTCCTTCAACCTAAGCTATTTTGGGTTTACTTACCATTGTCTCTACCCCGTTTTGAAGACCAACTCTATTATGTATGGAATGCACATGAATGGACACCTCCAACTAGTTTGGTGAATGTCACACTAATTAGCAAAACAGGACACAATGTCTCATCATTCCATGTATGTTTTTGAGATCCAACAAGGAATTTAGTTCATATCAAGATATAAAATCCAGTTTTTAGTTTAATCAAAGAGGATTCCCTATCCTCAAATACTGTTCTAGGTTTGAAATAATTCCCCATCACTATCAGGGAAATGCAGTGGAAACAATTCCCAATACGAGCCACTTTGGATGCTGTGATGAGGAAAGAGGCCTGTGCCTTTTAAGGGAGGAGCCAGGATGGACTGGGGACAGTGAACACACACAGCCGTCTGCCTGGAGTTGGGGCCAAAGCACAGGACCTTCCTTTGTAAATGTGTCTTTATGAATTTGTGTCAACTGTTCCCTGACCCAGAATCACCCAGTTAAACAAACTGGGGATTATCAAAAACCTCACACAAAACCAAACCTGCCAGGCCCTTTATAATCCTTGAGATAGTCTCTACCTGTTTATGCTCATTTTGGCTCTGATAAAATGGTAGTGAAAAATCCTCCCTTCCCAGACTCTTAGGATACAGGGATTAGCTCAGTTTTCCCTTCAAAATGACACTTTCCAAACCATATGAGCAAAGTTTCCTTTTCAGCGGCCCATTGAATTGCAAAAGAAACCAACCAATGGTCCATGTCACTCATAAGCTATTCTAACCTCAAATACTTGCCCCAGAAATCACGGCTGGACAAATTTGAAATACCCAAACCTGGATTAAGCCTGTAAGCTTCAATTGACTTCAATTCAAGCCCAGCTCCTTAGTTTTATCATGGATGACATTACAACACTGCATTGCAATGAAACATATAATCAGAAAGCCAGACTCTGCTTTCCTCTGGGGTTTTGGAAGAGTAATTCCTTTTTAGCGGCAAAAATGTGAGTTGTAGATCAACTGTGTATTGTATTGTCAACTGTGTGTTGTAGGTCAAGTATCAAACCAAGAATTCATCCTTTTAAAGAGACGTTGCCAGGGAATCGAGTCAATGCTTCATTTGTTGCCTTATTCCCCACTATCCAAATAACTACTCGGGCAGAGTCACTTTGCAGAAACGATCTTGGTGAGCAAACCTCATTCTTCTCCCATTCAACCTTATTGGAAAGCTCACGCATGAAGAGACAAGTTTCAGGGACTATCAAGGTAAATAAAGCATCCAAGATTGGGAATATAAGAATCCAGTTGCCTAGGCACTGGGCAACAAGGGGAATCAGAAATTACCTTCAGGACATGTAACCTGGGAACACAGCACAAGTCTCAGATAAGAAGATGGACACAGAGAAACTTGCAAGCACAGCAGAACAGAACTGAAGTTGGAGGACGCAGAGTGAGGCCATAACTGGGGCAGAATCAGATGGTCTAAGGAATGAAGTGAACCACAACAGACCCTGGGAGATCCAAGCTCTTCTGGATATGAATCAGCGAACTCCTTCCAGAATCCCAGCTCAGGGCCAAAGCAGGGGTGTGTGCCTGGGCAGGTCTGAGACCACAGGTTTAAGCATGTAGACCCAGGCACAAGGAAGACAGGACTCTAGGGCAGGAAGCCAGGCTCCCAGTACAAGCTCAGGCAACAACTTCTCCCTTCCCAAAATGAGCATGAGAAAGCCAGGTGAAAACTCGTCATCCCAATAATCCTTCATGATTTGCAAGGAGAGAAGGTGTTTTAACATTTAATATGAAAAGAATGTTTTAAAATATGCAAACAATTCCACTCACAAACAGTTAATAATTTATAATAATCTTTATTTGCTAATAATTTGAATATTATGAACTGCAGCATGCTGCAAAGCATACTGATACTCTTCTCTAAGAACTACAGATGTATTCCTCTTGGAGTTGTATCTTATTTTACTTCCCAGAAAAGGAGCAATTCCATTAAAGGATAAGAAACTGGCAGCTCCATGTCACAGTTTTTTATTGCAACAGGAGCTGGCAGAGGTTTTCTCATCTGTGAATCTAGTTTAGTTTAGGTCAGTAATTAGAGAGATAAATAATTTAGGCCAGGTACTGTGGAACTGCTAGAAATGTAAGGATGAACTGATGCATTCTCCAGTTGGCAAATCATAGCCACTGGCTTGGGCAAGTCATTGTTGAACATTTGTGGCCTCCATTGTACCTGCCCTCTCTTCGAGAATAATAGACACCTTTCTTCACATTGAGACAGGCGCACATTAGCAAGGGAAAATGCTGACATGTATTTCCTAAACACCAGGTTCTGTGCTAAGTGCTGTATATACATTGCCCCACTTCACCTTCATCCCTATGAAATAGATTACCTTCTGTTTACCATTTTTTGTCACTGATGCCTAAGAGAGAGCCTAATCCACAGAATAATCAAGAACTATTTTTGCAATAATAAATGAATGAATAAAATCATAGCTTGCCAAACTATTTATAGATGAAAATCTCAGTCTCCCTCTAACATGGCAAAATTTAAATACCAATTTCCCTATTCTGAAATTTTAAGGCCAGGCATGGTGGCTCATGCCTGTAATCCCAGCACTCTGGGAGGCTGAGCCTGGAGAATCACTTGAAGCTAGGTGTTCAAGACCAGCCTGGCCACCATAGTTAAACCTCGTCTCTACAAAAAATACAAAAAATTATCTGGGTGTGGTGGCACATGCCTGTAATTCCAGCTACTCAGGAGGCTGAGGCCCAAGAATTGCTTGAACCTGGGAGGCAGAGGTTGCAGTGAGCAGAGATCACACCACTGCACTCCATCTTGAGCAACAGAATGAGATTCTGTCTCACCAAGAAAAAAATTTATTTTTTTTTCACCAAGAAAAAAAATTATTTAGAAATAAATTTTGGTTTGGAGAGAGTAAAAATTTCCACCAAAAATATGTATAGAGAAGTCCAAGTCAGCTTTCCCTTTGGCACCAGGCAAAGAAGGCAGTGTGTGTGAAGGATTGAAATGGAAACCATTGTGTTGCCATCGATCCTCTCTCTCAGTCCAAATTCAAGCTCATTTGAACTCAGTAGACCTACCATTCAATCCAGCAATATCACTAGTGGGTATCTACCCAAAGAAAAAGAAAGATACCTTCACTCCTATGTTTATTACAACATTATTCGCAATAGCAAAGGTAAGAAATTAACCTAAGTTTCCATCATTGAATAAATGAATAAAGAAAATGTGATATATATACACGATGGAAAACTAGTCAGGCATAAAAAAGAATAAAATTATGTCTTCTGCAGCAACATGGATGGAACTGGAGGGTCATTCTCTTAAGTGAAACAAACCAGGCCTAGAAAGACAGATATCACATGTTCTCACTCAGAAGTGGATGCTAATAAAAATGTGTTTCCATGGATGTAGAGAATGGAATGAGACTCAGAAGGGTGAGGCAGTGAGAGTGGGGAGGATAGGTTTATGTAGTACAATGTACATTATCTGGGTGATGGATATCCTAAAAGCCCTGACTTGACCGCTACAAAGCCTATGCATGTAACAACATTATACATATACCCCACAAATTTGTAGAAATAAAAAGAAAAAAAAAATCAAACTCATTCTAGTGACTGCTACCTGTTGGGCAATGGTCTAGGAATTTCACATACTTTCAGAAAAACTAGTTTTATCATATATATATATATATATATATCAGAAACCAGATAGATCTATGTTTCCTCTTTCCTTGAGTCCAAAAAAAAAAAAAAAACATTTATTCCAGCTGCCTCATACATTAAAGAATTTCTTTTGAAAACATTGGCAAGATACATCAGAAGGGGCCAGTCTTCAGCCCATACAACAGTGAAAGATGATGCATGCCTACAGCAGCGCGCCATAGGAAAATATAATTAGTACATGCAGGGCACGGAAAATAATAGCGTACAGTGTGCAGATCAATCAGTGAAATGAAGAGGTACCTAGAAGTATTGCTAGGCTGTGATTAGGAATGCAGAGTTTGGGGCTAACCTTTGATGAGGTAACATCAAGAGGACATATAGCATATGATTGCAGCTATGTTTATGAAATGTAGGAATTACATTTTACCCTAGATCTCAAAACATGCATAAATCAACCACAGGGCTTTCTTGGACAAGGTAGAGCCCACAGCTTCTCTAGGTTCCCATCTTCCAGCTGGAGGATAGCAATAGCTAAGTTTAAGTAATAGGAGTGTTCTAGTAGAGTGTCCTGGAGGCCAAATATGGAGAATATGCAGTTACATAATTTTTTAAAATGGATATTCAAGGAATCTCTTATTTGAACAGTTTAATCAAATGTCTCTACTTCCACTGAAATTGATATTTCCAATTCTTACACATTGTCAAGAAAATAACTCATCAATGTGTTGGCTGAATTAATTCAAATTATAATATAATTCATTTATATGCTAACAACTGTTACATGCCAGGCACTGTTCTAGATGCTTTGCATGCATTGGGGTTAGCTAATAACTCTGACTTTCTTATTGAGTTTGAAGTACTTGTGGATTTCCAGATAAAGATTAACTTGCTCTTTTAGCACACACTAATTGTGGACCTAAAATGAGCCAGGCACTATTCTAGGCACTGGAGAAACAAGAGGTAAAAAGAGATGGTCTCTGTACTGTCAAAACACACAATCTAGTGGGAAAGAGAGACACAAAGCTAATTGTAATAACATGGGGAAGGCTACACTATAATAATAATAATGACAATGGTGATAACAATTATAAATGCTGTAATTTATTTAGCACGTAATCTAAGATTGACATTTTATGTAAATGAGCTCATTAAATACTACTAAAAACTCTGTGATGTGCATTTTCATATTTCCAAATGTGTAAATGGAGAAACTGAGGCTTAGATAATATAAGCAACTCCATAAAATCCCTACTGGTCAGTAACAGAACTTGGATCCATTTGACCCCAGAGTTTTTGCTTCTATTGCCATCCTATGTTACCCCAACATTTCCACTCCTTTTTGATATTTCAGAGTTATGAATGCAGTACATTTAGGGTACAGAGGCTCTGGGGGCCAGACGAGTAGGAATAGAAAGGCTTCATAGGAGAGTGAAATCTGAATCAAGCCTTAGGAAAATAACTTGGCATTGGTGTTTGCTAAGCTGTGAAAGATGGGTACAGGGTTGCAATGGAATAGTACGGTAAAGATTTGAGATCAAAAACATGTCTGCTTTGTTTAAGAAACAGGGATTCACGCAGATGGAAGATAGGGTATGTTGAAAGAAGTGAGAGAGATGTGACCAGAAAAACATATCAGAACTATGTCAACATTGTCCCGGAGGACCAGCCGGGATAAAGAGCTGTGATTTTATTTCATAGAGATGATCCCTTGGCTCTTTCTAAGCAATGGAATAACAACAGCTCATAACATTTAGAAGATGGGTTCATACACTCACCAAAGCTATTTCCCTAACAGCTATTGCAGTATCTGGTACAGGGTAGATATTTAATAACTGTTGTCAACTAATAAATATATTTTTAAATACATTATCAGCAATGTGGAAGGTACACTAAAGAAGCAAAAGACTAGTGGCAAGATATAAGCCGGGTGGTAAAATCTGGAAGAAAAGTCAGTGATAGAAAAGAAGTAGATATGGGAGAGACATTTCAGGTAGAATTGATGGGTCTTGGAGACAGTATGACTGTGTGGTCTCAGAGAGAGAGAGTAGTTGAGAACAACTCCCAGAATTCCTATTTGCGTGTGATCCTCCACAGGGGATACAGAAGGTGGAGTCTAGTTGGGGATTTTGAGTTCCAGTTGCCTTTGGAACATGACAGCACAGATGGCGGCCTGAAAGGAAGTGGCAGAGAAGAAAAGTCCAGTATAGCTACCAACAGGTTGCCCTGTTCCCCGGAGGCTTCAGAGAGTTCCAGGGTCATGGTTGTGTGGCCACGCAGGGTGAGCAGTTGTAGCAATTGTGATGAGAGAACAGAAAGGAAATGCAGAGAAGGGAACTCAAAGCAGAGAGGAGCTAAAGATCAGCAACACAAACCATCACAAGTGGGTATTTATGCTCGGCAGGAGCTCCAGGCAAAGCTAAGGCAAACTTCTCCGCCTTTTCCTGTGGAAAATTTATAAAGCCCAGATTGGAGAAAATGTCCTGATAGCTTTAAAGCTGGCATTTTAAGTTGGAATGTCTTCTCAAAGTAGCACATAACGGCACAATTCAATAACTCTGACCATTGTGGAAAAATGCCATGTGCCAACAGCGATTTTCCATAATTTTGTTCAGAAAATCTGAAAGAAATGCAAAAAATGAATTTGCAGCCCTGGCAGCAGGCAGAGAAACAGTAGCAGAGGGCTGCAGGCCAGTAATTGATGTTTCAAATATCACTGAGTGCTTTGCCTGTAATTTCAGGGGAGAATGATAATAATTAAAAGCACAAACTTACAAGTCATTTCTGAGGAGGAAAATGCTGAATGCACTTAAAGTGAAGGGAGTTTGTTGAAATGCTTAAGTTTTTCCAGCGAGCTTTCAGATATGCAATGATTAGTTTTGTGTTCACAGAGTGACTTTCTGCCCAAATGTTCTAAAGTGCCACAAAATGGAATGGATTGTTAACCCATGGGATTCCCTGGGATCCAGTGATAAAACTATAACCATGTGACATTTCCACACGTACCGACCTTAGTTGATTGTACTGGCTTTTGTCACAAACAGCACAGTACACTCTTTCAAGAATGAAATGCAAACTTTCTTCCTTCCCCCAGCTGACATGGGGCTTTGCTATGAGGCAGAGTTGAGCTTGAGTCTGCGTCCACCCTTATTAGCTCTGTGACCTTAGGCAGGTCACTCTACTCTCAACTTCCATTTCTTCATCTGAAAGATAGCTATAATAATAGCACTTACATCTCATAGGGTGAGTATTGAGAATTACCTGAGAGAATAAAATAATAAATATAGTTCCGCACATATAATCCATGCTTAATAAATATTAGCTATTATTGATATTATTATTATTATTATGGCTAAAATGACAAAGGAACACTTTTTATAATTTATTTTTGCTGACAGAATGCAATTTTCTCAACTACAGACTGCCTAAATTTTCCTGATATTGTAAAACAAACAAACAAATAAAACAGCTAGAGATTCAACTAAGCAGCATTACCCATTCCTGAAAGGAATCCCCTGCTGTTGCCAAATTCAGGGATTCAGTTTTCCATATCCCAGACCCTATTGCCCATTGTGGCACAGGCCCTGGCATGCAGTGAGCACTCTACAAATGCAGAGCACATATATTTCTGAATGGGTGAAAAGTCTTATCCCTCCTTGGTGATTAAGGACAGGGGCCTCTGGTCCATTACCACCGTCCAATAACTAATATTGTGCTTGTGCCCACACTAGTAACTGTGACATCTGGATTTTTTTTCATGTGCAAACTCTCTTGTTTAAGCACTGACCAGGGTGACTTTCTGTAGTGTGGGCTGACAAATGAGATGACTGACGTTGTTTTTTTTCAGACAAAGCTGTGGGTTGACAGGGATATTGTAACTAACAACTAAGCACATGTTGTGATTGTAGTGGCCCACCATTAGCACTGCACTAGAGTCGTTTTATGTTTTTCTTCAGTTCCATCCACTTTTTTCTGGCTTATCAGAGTGAATTTTGTTCTCTGGACCATGTTGATTCATTCACTTAGGTTCTCAGAGATGTGACCTTACCTGTTGGCTCATGATTCTGGATGTAGACTACCAGTAGGAGAGGCAGGGCTTTTTAACTGTTGTTTTTCCTGCTTAAATCAGGATACTTTATGCCCCAGAAAATAATTTATACAAGATAGACATACTACATAAGCAGAGAGAAATGTAGGTTAGGCTAGTGGCTTGTGTCAGCCTGAAAGGTGATACTGCCTTGCCCAGCATGGCTCGGAGGCAGAATGGGGAGTCTCAGTTCCTCCTAAATAATATGTTGGTAATGTGGTCCCGTGGATTTTTGTTCAAGATACACCTCTACCCAAAGGCAAGACTAAATTCTCTCAAAGAACCTATGATATTTTGCTAATCTAAAAACTCTAGACATGGAGTGGGTTGGGAAAGGGTTGCATTTTCTCCCTGGAAACTGCAACGCGAGGAACTGAGGTTCACTGGAATAAACAGCACATTCAAGGAAGTTAAAGAGCTGCCAAGAAGCAGTGAGGCAAGATAGGAAAGAGGTACCAGACAATCTTACTGATTTCAATTTGCAAGAAATAACAAATAGAATTGTTTATTTCTAGTTGAATTTTGTAAGCAAAATTCAGTTACATTGTAATCATAATTTGGTTAAAAATGAAGGTTGACTAACCACCTATAATGAGCAGTTAAGAATGGCAATATATTTATTTGGAAAAAATAAAATATAGAGCAGAGCTGCAAGAAAACTCTCAGAAAGATGGGACTCCCTGGTTGGTCTACCTTGGTCACTTGGGTTATCCTAGGAACACTCAAATTATATTCACATTCCTGGGCCAAGGGGGCAGGTGTTTCCAGTGAAGAGTCAGGATCCTTGAGGTCTTCATAGGCATCTCCTTTAAATAGATGACCTTAGGAGAAATATTTAACCAAATCTCCATTTGCTAAAGTTGTGGGGTTTAAACTACTCCGGACTCTAAAAAACATGTACTAATGGAATGAAGACAATAAAGTGCAACTTAGATAGAGTTGCCCAAACCTGGTTGATATCACAGTAACCTGCACATACTATTTAAACAGATTATGAGGACTCCTTCAAGATCAAATGGGTACAAACCTCTAGAGGAAGGGCTTATGAATCTGTATATTGATAAAGGTCATTCTGACATGTGGCCAGCCTGCTGTCAGATTGGTATTTGGGAAAACGTCTATTCCCTCTGGTTCTTTCTCTAATAACCACCAATCAATTTCTAGCACTATATGTTAGTTTACATGTCCCTGAATGTTATATAAACAGAATCATATAGCACATATATTGCCTAGCTTCCTTCACTATACATACGTATTTTGACACGTATCTGTATTATATGAATGTATTAGTATTTCATTCTTTTAATTGCTAAGTCATATTCCACTTTATGGATTCCAGTATGTTTATCCACTTATTTCTTGATGAACATATTGTTTTTTCCCATATTTAAACTGCTACAAATAAACCTTCTATGATCATTTGCACACAAGCCTTCGTATAAACCTATGCTTTCATTTTTCTTGGCTAAATAAGAGTAGTATGGCAGAATCTGGTAGTAGATGCGTACTTAACTTGTTAAGAACCACTGTGCTGTTTTCCAAAATGGTTATACTCTTCTTTAATCCCTCCAGCAGTGTATAAAAGTTCCAGTCCTTCCATATCATCACCAGCACAGATATGGCAGCCTTAGAAACATCTTACCTGGCAGGATGAGGAGCAAGAGAGAGACAAGAGAGAAAGGCTACACACTTGTAACAACCAGATCTCATGAGAACTCGCTCATTATCATGAGAACAGCACCAAGGGGATGGTACTAAACCATTCATGAGAAATCCACCAACATGATCCAATCACCTCCCACCAGACCCCACCTCTAACACTGGGGATTGCATTCAACATGAGATTTGGGTAGGGACACAGATTAAAACCATATTAGGTTTCATATTTAGGTCTATAATCAATTTTGAAGTTTTTTTGTATGTGGCACAAGGTATAAATCAAATTTTATTTTTTGTATATAAATATTCAATACTTGCAGTATCACTTGCTGAAAATACTATCTTATCTTCATTAAATCGCCCGTGCACCTTTTCCAAAAGTAAATTGTCCATCTTTGTATGGTCTATTTCTGGCTCTCTAGCCAGTACTATTGATTTATTTGTCTGTCTTTGCTATGCTATATTGACTACTGGAGCTTCATAATATATCTAAAAAGCATATGGTATGAGTGCTTTGACTGTATTCTTTTTCTGAGTTGTTTTGAATATTTTAGGTGCTTGGCATCTCTGAATGAATTTCAGAATCAGTTTGTCGATTTTTAAAAAATGACCCTGTTTGGGATTTTATTGGGATTCCATAAAAATCTATAGCTCAATTTGGGAAGAATTAACATCTCAAGAGTATTGAGACTTCTGATATATGAATACAATATGTATCTTATTTAATGTATAGGTCTTTCACATCTTTTGTCAGATTTATCCTGTGTGTATGTTGAATCCTATTATTGATAATATTATTTTATTTTATTTACATTTCTAATTGTTCCTAGTATATAGAAATACAATTGATTCTGACATTATTCTTGTTTCCTACAATCTTGCTGAGCTAATTTATTGGTTCAAGTAACATTTTAGTAGATAGGATTTTCAACATAATCATAATTGTGAATAAAAACAATTTTACTTATCCTTTTCAAATGACTTTCTGCTTGAAATATTTAAGTTTATCTTCATGAGGAATATTGGTCTATAGTTTTCACTTCTTGCACTGTAGCTTTCAGGTACCAAAGACATGCTCCTTCACAGAATAAGTTGGGAAATGTTCTCTTCCTTTAAATATGATTAAAAAGTTTGTATGGAATTGGTATTATTTCTTTCTCAAATATTTGAAATAATTCACTAGTAAAACAATTGTGGTCTATAGTTTTCTTTGTGAGGATTTTGACTACAATTTCAATAACGTTAATAACTATAGGGACAAGTTGAGTTATCTGATTATTTATGAATAACTTTAATAATATGTGTTCTTCAAAGAATTTGTACATTTATCGTAAGTTTTCAAATTTACTAGCAGAGGATTGTTGAGAATATTTTCTTATCATTCTTTTATATCAGTAGACTCTTCAACAATGTCATCTTTCTTATTTTTTATATTGGCAATAAAAGTTTTTAATATTTTCTTCTGATTACTTCAGGTAAAATTTTATAAATTTTACTGATCTTATCTAAGAATTAAGGTTTGGTTCAACTGATTTTCTTCTATTGTTTTTCTATACTCTATTTTACTTATTTCTGCTATCATATTTATTTGTTTACTTATTTATTCAGCTATTTATTCTACATTTAAATGTTCATCTGCCATTGTCTTAGGTTGGAAGCTGAAGTATTGATTTGAGATCTTTCCATTTTTCTAATATAGGCATTTAATTCTATTAATTTCCCCCAGGTACTTCCATAGTGGCATTCCAAAAATTGTGATATGTTGGGTTTTCATTTTCATTAAGTCTGAAGCACATTTTAATTTCCTTTTGATTTCTTCTTTCAGCTTTCTTAGAAGTGTGTACTTGTATCTACAAATATTTGGAGATTCTATAAAAATTCTCCCGTTAGTGATTTTAGTTTACTTCCATTGTGTTCTAAGAACATACTTTGTATGACCCAAATCCTTTAAATATATTGAGACTTGGTTTTGGCATAGGATATGTTCTATCTTACTGCATATTCTGAATGCCCTTAAAAAAGAATGTGTATTATGCTACTGTTGAGTAGAGCACTCTATAAATATCTACTAGGTCAAGTGGCTTGAAAGTATAGCCAAAATCTTCTACATACTTACTAATTTCTTATCTATTTCCTTCTATCAATTTCTGAGAGAGTAGTATTAAAATCCCCAACTATCATTGTCAACTTATGAATTTCTCATTGATGTCCTTGATTAGTTTTTATTTCATGTGTTTTGAAGCTATGTTTAAGCACATAAACAT
>PVKP010016236.1:0-48613 GCA_004027715.1 Plecturocebus donacophilus
TACAGGCACCTGCCACCATGCCTGGCTAACTTTTTTGTATTTTTATTAGAGATGGGGTTTCACCATATTGACCAGGCTGGTCTCAAACTCCTGACCTTGTGATCCACCCGCCTCCCAAAGTGCTGGGATTACAGGCGTGAGCCATCGCGCCGGGCCAACGATGCCTATGACTTTTAAGTTGCATCCCCCAGCACCATCTGGATTTCATGCATATATGTCTTCTAGAAACCTTTCCTTGTGTTGCACATATCTAGATAAGGGTCTGTTGGACACCCTCCAAAAAAGCCTTCTCTACCCTTAGAATCTTCCTGGGAGCAACACTATCTTAATGGTCTCGAAGAGAATGAGGAGTCTCTGTGACATGATGTCATCATGACACCGCCATCACCAGCAACCACTGTTGATTGTTTTTATTTTTACTAATTCATTCCTCTACCCATTCATTCTCTGTCTTAGATTTTAAGGCAACACATATGATGCATACAATAAGAAAAAAAATTAAAGTGGTTATTTAAAAAGCCAAAACAAAAATGTTAACAGTGGATGCTAAGGACTTTTTTTTTTTAAGACGGGACTAAAATCTAAATAGGTAGGAGGCTAAGAAAAAGCCCATAGGACAATGCAGTATATTTTTTCCTATAATTACATCACAAATTTCTTTCTAAGCTTTCTAGTAGGTGCTCAGTTTGATGATTAACAGGACTCATAAAAATTAATGAGCACTTATTGCACACCTTAGGCAAAAAATGATACTTGAGTTATAGGATTCCATTTACAAAAGCCAAAATTCCTGTTTTTAACCATATTATTGGCAAAGCTAAAAAAGAAGGATGACACTCTGAATGAGGGTGAAACGGGAGCCTTCAGACCCAGACCCAGCCACGGGGACTGGCAAGTGCTGCAGACTTGCCAGGGGGCTTCCTGGCATCTTGCACAAATAAATATTTTGCCCCCACAATTTCATTTCTTTTTTCTGAGACAGAGTCTCGCTCTGCTGCCCAGGCTGGAGGGCAATGGCACCATCTCAGCTCACTGCAACCTCTGTTTCCCGGTTCAAGCGATTCTCCTGCCTCAGCCTCCCGGGCAGCTGGGACTACAGGTGTGTGCCACCACGCCCAGCTAATTATTGTATTTTTAGTAGAGATGGGCTTTCACCATGTTGGCCAGGCTGGTCTCGAACTGCCGACCTCAGGTGATCCACCCACCTTGGTGCTTTTTTCTTTATGCTTTAAAAAATATCATCAAATTTAGAGTGCAAATCTACATGACTTCTACTATCAGAAACAAAAAGAAAACCTTGTGCACACCTCTCAGAGAGGATAGAGTTCATCTAGTCTAACCTTATTTTATAGAGGAGGAAACTGTGACGTAGAAAGGTGGTAGTTGAGATTTTTATGGAATTTCTGAAGGTCGCTATGATGACTGTTGGTGCTTGCATGGTACCAAGAGGTTCACATGGAAGAGGAACCCTGGGTGATGCTCCGCAGCATTCACTCGACCACCAAGTATGGCTCAACCTCGGCTTTTGTGCTTGACCTGGGAGGAACACTGAGAAAACGTGGGGTGTAGTCTCTGCATCTCGCAGCTTGCTTTTCGTCTAGTAACTAACAATCACCGTAGTGAAACCTTCCCGGCAGGAGCGCTCCCACCTCTGAACCCTCTCAGCGGTCACTGCCGACCCATCTGGAGGTTGACCTCCACCCCTGAGTTGCTGTTCATGTCTGGGTGGATGCTGCAACCTTCTCCAGCCTTGCCACCAACTGTAATGTATGCTGAAAAAGAGATCTGCTTTCTTTCATGCCTCTACGTCTTCAGCATCTAGAACACATTAGTGCTTATGTAGGGCCAGTAATAAAACACTGGCCTGTAAAATGGAGAACCCAAAGCAAAAAATCCTGTACAACATTGTGCATAAGAAAGGAAAGCATTGGTGGCCCTGTGTGATGTGGTCCACTGGGGACCATCATGTTGTTTATTTACATAAATATTTATTAAATGAAAATCAGTGCAATAATCCTGTAAGACAGTGGTTATCATTCCTATTTTAGAGATAAAACTTGAGCACAGAAAAGTAAAATAACTTGCACAATGTAACAAATATTTCTTTTTTTGCCCTTTAATTTTGAGACAAGTTCTCTCTCTCTCGCCCAGTCTGGAATGTAGTGGCATGATCTTGGCTTACTGCAGCCTTGACCTCCCAAACCCAAGTGATCCTCCCACCTCAGCCTCCTGAATTGCTGGGACTACAGGCACCACATTCAGCTAATTTTTAAGAAAAAATTTTGTGGAGACATAGTCTCCCCATGTTGCTCAGGCTGGTCACGAACTCCTGGGCTCAAGGGATCCTACCACTTTGGCCTCCCAAAGTGCTGGGATTACAGGTGTGAGCCACCATTCCTGGCTACAAGTATTTCTTGTCTGATTACGTGCTAAGTGCTTCAGTTACAAACTGGCAGAGGGAGATTGTAAATCCAGGCCTTCTGATTCTATATGCTTTGTTTTTTTCTAACATTGATTTGGAAGGGAATGGAGAGACCATTCACTTCTAACTTTTTACCCAGTAAAATCGTTTCTCTTGGTGTACCCCTGGTGATGAGGGGAATGCTAACTTACCTGTCAGCTCGTTTTATTTCAAAAATGTGCTTAGTATTCATTTACATCTTTCATCAACCATTGATTAGAAGCAATCTGGACATAGGAGAGGGTATCCAAGTCATGGTTGCATGATCCAGAAGAGAGCCATCCACCCAGCAATTCACATGGAATGTATGGGATCCTTAGAGCAAGGCCACTGGCTAGAGAAGGATCCTGAGAGGCTGCAAAACCAGTAAAGGAGGGTTAAGACAGGTAACAGAGCTGTGCAGTAGCCTCAGAAGTCCAGACTCTTGGGAAAACTCTCATCTTCCTTAAGGGTGTGTGACCCCTTTGAAAGTCACCTTTGTTGGGCTTGGAAAAAGTGCCTGAGAAGAGAATCCTACTGGATTCACTCCACCAGGGCCCTCTGAGCCACACTTAAAATTAGATGGGGCAGTAAGAGGGCAGCTCAAGGGGAACAGTATCTGCCTAAATTAATGCCGACCTTGTTGGAGTAACTTGCACTCTACAGCATCCGCAGCTGTGGAGTCCCGAGGGCGTTGTCTGGCTACATGTGATTTTACATATCTGACAGCTAAATCAGAGATCCAAATGCCAAATCCTGCACTCAGGAACATTATGTGGATTTGTGACACTCCCAAGGGGACTTTGGATCCATAAAGCAATGAATGGATTACAATGAGGCATAAATATAGCATTTTCATCTGTGACATACAGTCTTGCTCTATTATTTCTCACGCTGTTAGGTGAAGGAAATCTATACCCACTCTCAGATCTGTTCTCGGAAATTAAAAGGGAAAAAAAAAGAAGTATAAGCAAGAAAAAAGAAAGCCTCTTGATGCATCAGGAATAAACTAAGAATAAGGCATGATAATTTCATGAAGGCAATTTGCAATATAGGGTAAATTCTGAGATCACACACATTATCAGGAAGCAGCGATCTCAGGCCAGCATGTCAGCTCAGTCACCAACTAGCCAGTTGGCTTGGAGCAAATCACTTCATCTCTCTGGGCCTCAGTTTCCTGATTTGTCCAGTGGACTACAATGTTATAGGCATGTACTCTCAAGAATAGACAAGATGATCCACTGTGTGGTGCCAGAAGAAAATATTAGAACTTTTTGCACTTTCAAAATGTATAATTATAGGCCAGGCTTGGTGGCTCACACGTGTAATCCCAGCACTTTGGGAGGCTGAGGTGGGTGGATCATCTGAGATTAGGAGTTTGAGACCAGCCTGGCCAACATGGTGAAAGCCCATCTCTACTAAAAATACAAAAATTAGCCAGGCGTGGTGGTGGGCACCTGTAATCCCAGCTACTCAGGAGGCTAAAGCAGGAGAATCACTTGAACCCAGGAGGCAGAGATTGCAGTGAGCCAAGATCGCACCATTGCACTTCAACCTGGGCGACAGAGTGAGACTCCATCTCAAAAAAATAAGTAAATAAAAAATTCACCGTAAAATAAAATGTCTAATTTTGTAAACAAAAATAAAATGTCTAATTTTATAATGCACATTTATATAAGTACACATCTATTGTCTATAAATAAATAAATAAGCATATACTAGAAAGTTGTTTGCAAAAATGCATTCCTGCCAAAAAAGCATGGGAACTAGAAGTTGGGAGGCCACTAATTTAACCCATCAAGGTCCTACTGTAGATGACGGGAAGGCCCCTTTGTATCTGGTAGTCCATGATTCTGTGAATTTGAGAATTCTCTCACTTGTTTTCCTGAGATCCTCCCACTCCCCATCAGGGCTGAGTGCATCAGCTGTCCAAGGAAAAGGTTGTGTGCCCATTTGTGATGTGCCACAGATGTGTGGGCTCAGAAACCACGAGATGCAATTAATGGACCCCTTGGCATTGTGCCTTCCATATCAAGAGCCTTACAAATAATTATAATACCTTTCATTTGCTTTGTACTAGAGAGCTAACACATCAATTTCAAAAGTAATTTCACATGTGTTTGAGAACGTCAGAACAGGTATTTTCCTGTGTAAGAGGAAAGACATACCAAAAAGGCCTAATGACTTCCCCACAGCCACCCATCTCATATATGACAAGACTGCCACCCAAATTCTGTTCTCCTGATAAAGACTCCAGGGCTCTCTGCACTTACAACCAAGTGCAAATGCGCTCCCTGGATCCCAGGGGGAATTAGGTGATGGTGTGTGAGTAGAGTGGTGTAAACGCGATCCCCAGCTACTTACAAACAATGTCAGTGCTTGGGGCCCACTGTGGGAATATCAATAGCATCACTCTTGTGTACACAAGACCCCCCATTATTCAGGGAGGCCTGGCAGAGGGAGAAAAGCAGATGCATGGGCTCCTCGTGCCACCAGCTGTCATGGCTTGCTACGCTGCAGTTCCTGACAAGTGCTGTTGTGACAGTCTTTCTACGCAGTTGCAGGGAGCAGCTTGATGGGAACAGCAGCAAAAAGCCTTGTTTACAGAGGTGTGAGAGAACAAAGAACACATAGATACTTAAGAGAATGTAATTTTCAGAAGGACTTTGGTCCTGCCAGGTGTGATCGCTCTGGAGGATAGCAGGCACCACCACATCTGTGAACTGGCCACCCTGTGCCCTGCCAGGAAATGGGACTTGAGGTGCAGCAGAGAATCTTTTCCTATTGCTTGTCTTCATTCAATCATGTGATAATGACCTGCAGAAACATTTATCCTTTTTACCCTAAAGTGGCGTCATGGCAGCTAAGACATGTAATATTTCATCACTAACCATGATGGCTCTTATGGGGTTGTAATAGAATTTAAATGTTTGTTTCCTCCTCTGGATTGCAAATCTCTTAAGGGTAGATATCCTGACTTGTTTATTTATATATCCCCAGATCTTTTCCCCCTAGAGTCTAACCCATAGAAAATGTGCAAAACTTGTCTATTTCGTGAAGGAACAGTAAATATATTTACATATTGGCTGTCCCTTTGGGAAACCTCTTTTTTCTTTTTTTGCCCTGCATTAGCCCTAAAGTAGGACTCAATACTTATTAAAATTCACCATAGAGGTTTACTTTAATGAATACTTGCCACGATGCATATCAACAGCAGAGGATTACTATCAGGAGATGTAAAGAATGCCTACAAGTCGATAGAGAAAGACACATAATCCAATAGAGAAATGGAGGGACCAGGGATTGAACAGGAAATTCACAAAGATGGAAACCTAAAGGGTCCATACAAATATGAAAAAAGGAAGATTTTCATATTCGTAATGACAGAAACACAAGTTCAAGACCCTGAAATGCTATTTCACTCCTTTCAGAGTAGCAAGCATCTTAACAACCTGATTTGCTGGCAATGCTATAGAGCTGTGAACTCTCTTACCAATGAGTGTACATTGGTACAATCCCATGGCACCATCAGGTATAATCACAATTGTGCACACCCAGCAGAAAGTCTACTCCTAAGATATATTCTAGCAGTTTTTCTCAACCATTTATGCAGAGAATTAAGCCCTAATGTCCTGGGACACCCATTGTGTGAAATGAATTAACTTCTCATTTCTACATCTAGAATGATGTTAGTGATATACCATCCACAGGCAACTTAAAAAATACTCATTCCAACCATCTTCTGTGTTCTGTGGTTTTGAAATTTTGTATTTATTATTTTTGGACTGTCTTTGACCATGGGTAACTAAAATCTTGGAAAGCTAAACTGCGGATAAGGGGAAAATACTATATTATTATACGTTATAGTATTAAGACTATTATACATTTATAGAATATATAAAATAATCCATATATTAAAATAGAATATATATAACTATTGTTATTGAAGTAGTTATTCTTTATATTAATCTTTTTATTTCTCTGTGTTGAAGTAGATAATTTCAAGAATGCACCATGTTAAAAGAATAAATAAAATATACCCCTGCCAGTCCATTTGTACTGATGCAGTTGTGACAAACGACTCCTCTTATTAAGGGAAAGAAGTTTTTCTTTCCTCAAGTTTTTCTTGAGCAAATTATTTTAAACAGAGTCTGATCATTTCAATCTCAGTTAAAAAATGTCTGCTGGTTTTTGAGTGCTGCTTGACAGAGTCTAAATTCTGAAGTCTGGTGTTCAAAGTGCTCCACAAGCTGGGTCCAGACCAATTTAGAAGCAGCTCTTCAATCTCTCATCTTCAAGCACTTTACATTCCATTCAGACTGGAGTGTTTGCCATTTTCCAGACATACCCCCATGCTTTTCCATTTCATGCTGTTGCTGATCCCATTTTCACTTCCTGAGAGCTCTTTCCCTCATTCTTGCAATTTGACGTTGCATACCGAAGCCTTAATAACATGCTTACTCTTTGACACAATTCTCTTACTGGAAAAATAATTCGGGTTGTGTGCAAAGATTTAGCTTAAGGATATTTACTCTAGCATTGTCTTGAATGTCAAAATATTAAAACTAACCTTAATGTCCTCAGGGGATGTTTAAATAAATCCACTCCACATGGAACACAGCACATAAAAGCACAGGCTCTGGAACTAAAAGGCAGACTACCCCTGCCAAGTCCTTGTTCTGGAACATTCCAGCTATGTGATATTAGCCTTTCTGTCTTTGCCTGCATATTCTTAATCTGTAAAATGGGAATGAACTAGTATTTCCTTCACAGAGTTGTCGGGGGATTTAATGTGTCAATATTTGTTAAAGCACTTAGAATAGCATTTGGCATATTGAAAATTCATTTGTAATTGGCTGATTCTGGACGTTTCTCATCGGCACACCCTTGAAATGAGGAAATGCTGCAGTCTATTTTCATGTCCTGGTTAAACCTGACATTGTACTAAGCACAAGTAAGGGTTTAAGGTGGGGATCAGGGGATGGTTCCAATCTTTTCACTTCCCTGGGCCACAGTGAAAGAAGTAGAATTGTCTTGGGTCACACACAAAATACAATAACACTACTGCTAGCTGATGAGCTAAACATAAATCACAACAAAATATCATGATGTTTCAAGAAAGTTTACAGATTTTGGGGGGGCTACATTCAAAGCTGTTTCTGGGCTGCATGCAGCCTGCAAGAGTGGGTTGGACAAGCTTGGTTGAAGATATATGTGTGAATGCAAGAGTCACCACTGTTCTAGCTGAGTGCTTTATAATTTGGGGTTTTAAGTACTGAATCCAAACTTAAATAATTTGTAGCAGGTGGCAGGAGAGTGAAGGAGAAGAACCCCAGGGTTGGAAAGTGAGTTTTATGAGGCAAGTATAAAGAAACTAGATCGTTCTAGAAAGCCATGTCGTTTTAGAAGGAACATGGAGTCACAGATTATTAGAAGCACTTGGGTTCTGGAGTTAGAGCAAGCCACTCTAAACACCACTACTACCTGGGGGACTTAGGCCAATTTCTTTCACCTCCAGCCTAGGGTTTCCCTTCTGTTGAAGAAGTGTAATAAGATCCACCCTCATGAGCTTATTGTAAGGGTTAGACATAATAAGTAGTTCATGGTCCTGTGTTCTAGGCACTGGCCTAAGCTCTTTTCTTATTATCTCAGTTAATTCTCACAACAGTCCATGAGTGCTATTGTGGGTTGAATTGTATCTTCTGAAAAGATCACGTTGAAGTCCTAATCCTAGGTACCTGCAAATGTGACCTTATTTGGAAACAAGATCTTTGCAAAGGTAATTAGATTAAAATGGGGTCATACTGGGTTATAATAGGTGCTAAATTCAATATGCCTGGTGTCTTGTAAGAGGAAAAGATACAGACACAGGGCAGACATCATGTGGTGAGAGGGGTAGAGATTGTAGTGATGCAGCTTATGAGCCGAAGAATGCCAAGGCTTGATGGCCACTGTCAGAAGCTGAAGTGGAAAGGAAGGCGTCTTCCCCGGGGCCTTCAGAGACAGTGTGTCCCTGCGGACACCTTGCTGTGGAACTTCTGGCCTCCAGGACTGTGAGAGGCTACATTTCTGTTGTTTGAGCTGCCCAGATTTGTGGTAAGTTGTTACGGTTGCTCTAAAAAATAAATTCAAATACCATTATTTCCCCTATTTTACGGATGGAAAAACTGAGGCAAACAATAGGCAAGTAGCCAACTCAAGTTCTCATGGAACTAGTAGGCTAGCCAGGATTTAAAAGCAGGGCAGACTATACGGTCTGTGCTCTTAATTATTAGCTGCTATTCTGTCAGGTTCTGCATAATTTTGTCATTTTCCTGGGGAACACAACGTTTTTATTTTCAGCTCTTAAATGTTGATATACTTCATCATCCACCATCTCCAAGAGGCACTATTCTGTGGAAAGAGAGTGATCTTGTCACATGGTTATCTGAAGTCCTGTCCTCATTAGCATGGCTGAGTCTATGTTCAAATCATGCAACGTTGACAATATTCACACAGCCAAGCTTCCAAGCCCAGCTGGGTCACAGCAGGCTGATGATAGAGAGTGACTCTTCCTCCATGGCTCTGGGGTAGAATCCGCAAATGGCTTGTTCAGGTGATATCAGAGAGGGGCCTAACTCCTAAGACTGATGTGCTTCTCCTAATAATATCGCAGCAACTACGGTTAAAGCAAGCTGCTATAGGCAGAATATTTTACAGTGACTGTTAGAGGGCCCTACTGACTTAAAGAGAGAACAAAGAGGAGAATAAATGAAATATGAATTACTCCCAAATTCCATTTCATCCAAAAGCTTTACCTTTCTCTTCCATCAAAATGATTTTCTCAACGGCAACCATTAGAAAGATTTTCAGATTTCAGCATCATATTTATTTACTTATCTCTCTCTCTCTCTCTCTCTCTCTCTCTCTCTCTCTCTGGATACTCAGGAAAGTGCATGCCTGAGAGAAGAGAACAGACAAGCAGAGGCAATCCAAAACTGGATTTCCAGTCTAGAATCTCCTAGGCTTTTCTTAATCACTGAAACCTTAAAAGACACAAAGCCTTTCTAGGCAGCTACCATCTACTTTTCTGGTTCTTTTGGCCCTGTAATCTGCAGCTTTACCAAGACTCCCACCCCCACCCCCAACCTGATTCCCTAGAGAATGTGCTCCAGCTCTTGGCTTTTAGATGCAAGGGAAAGAGAAACGTATTCATTGCCCTCTGCAGGCACCAGGCTGCAGCAGGTTGTTATTCAAGTTGATAAAGGCTTCCATCCCTGGGGAAAAACTCCATCTTGGCAACCGTGACCCTGACTCAGGGTGTAAGCTGAACCCAGGCACACCTGTACATCTGACAGATGAGCTGAGCTCTGGAAAGCCTCTGCTGACAAGCTTATCAGAGTGCAGACACCTGCAGAGGGGCCCACACCTTTCTACAGGAGGGCTCCGAAAGCAGCCTTGATTCATCAGGGCTGTGTACTCGGTGGAAGAGAGATTACTTGGAGAATCACAAAGGGGTTGGATTATGCCAAGCCCAAACATCACGCTTGGAAGAAAATACAGCCACCCATTCATATCACGGCTCTGTTTGATGGAATTCGTCACATACCCTTCACTGGTTTTTGTTCCAGATAAAATCCTATCTTTGTCTTGGGGAGATAAGGGTGAGGACAAAGACAATTTAGATTGATTAAGCCTACTATGTTGCCTGGCACAAGAGGAGGTGTTTTATATTTAGCATCTTGTTTAATCTTCCCAAGAACCCATGTGATGAAAGTGCTGTTATCCTGATTTTACAGAGAAGAAAACTGAGCCTTAGAGAGCTGAAGTGACTTTGCGAGATTGCACATCTAATTAGCGGCCAGGCAGGATCTGAAAGGGTTCTCCCAGGGTTTTATGTCCACTAGCAGCTGTTCCCAAACAAATGAACTCAGGAAACCCAAGGCCCAGGGGTTTGGGGACAATTAATTATGCTTGCGGTCCTTCATGAGTGGGGCTTATGTTGCTATGTGTTGGCCATAGGGGGGCAGTTCGACCTGAGGCATGACCCCGTTACCCAGAACTCCAGGCAGATGGTGCAGAATGGCCTGGAATGACTCAAGTCAAAGCTGACAAGGTTTGCCTTCAGTCTCTGTGCTCGCCTGAACAAGAGGCAAACGATCCCAACGTATCAATTTAAAGGCACATCAGTATACTCTGAAAAAGTGGTCCTCAACTGGGGGCAATTTTGGCATCCAGGAGACACTTGGCAATGTCTAGAGACATTTCTGATGGTCACAACTGGGAGGGAGTGGGGTGCTTCCAGCATCTAGCAGAAAGAGGTCAGGGATGCTGCTAAGCATCTTACGATACACAGAAACACCCCGACATAAGAGAATCATCTGGTGCAAAACGTCAGTAGTGTCAAGATTGAGACGCCCTGCTTTGAAATGCTATCCCACCATATATGTGAAGTTCTTAGCACAGTGACTGGTGCACAGCGATCAACAAACATCTATCTGCTTAGTCATTATTGATCATCAGTTTGCAAGCATTAGTATGTGAAAGCTGAGTTGATGATTTTTGTTCGGTGATCCCTGGGGTCCTCCCTGGGGAAAGCAAGGAAGAACAGGATGCTTTCCTCCCCTTGGTGACTACACAAATCGCCCACTGACACCAGCTCTCATGAATGCATCAAGCTCCTTATGAATCCATACTTCCACTGAAGATTTTTGCTTTTATGTTTTAAGTAGAGGAGGCAAGGTGTATGGCTAGCAGTGGGTAGCATGTACTTATCTCTGAAAAGATGTTTATTGAGTGTGAACTCTAAGACGTTGGCAGAGGGGACGGCTCCAGAGGTAGCATCTTACAGCACACAGCTGCCCAGGGAAAGAGCTCAGTCACTGGAGTCAGATCGGCTTCTCCGAGCCACCATGTCCTAAGGTGTAAAACAAGAGCCATAATTCTTACTTGCAAGGGTTGGCGTCAGAATTAATTGAGGTAATGAATGTAAAGTGCTTAACACAGCAGGTGGCATAATGAACACTTGCCTGGTACCTATCATCAGGAAAACAGTAGGGCAGGCTGGCCTCAGAGGATTGGTTCCGGGACAGCTTCTTTGCTAAAATAGTGACCCCAGTGCTTTCCGATGGGCTTTGTTCACCGTCCCCTGCCCCGTTACCACGTATCCAGGCAATACTTAGAGTACCTGAAGGAGTGAGTGAGAGGATGTTGGCCATGACCCTGTTCTCCTGCTCCCTGCCAGGGAGGCAGCTGTGGTGCAGGAGCTGATACATGACTCTCAGTTCCACCCACACTCTAGCTGTGCAATGCTGGGTGAGTCACTTATGCTGTTTGAACCAGGATTTCCTTCGCTCTACAGTGGATCAAATTTGCTGCTTCACAGTAGTCATGTGAGGATTAGGTGATGATGATGATGATGTTGATGACAATGATAAATAACCAAGATGAAAAAGGTAACTGGGTATAGCAGGAACTTGATGAAAGTTAATTTTTTGTTGTTGTTTGTTTTTCTGTAAGAATAAATTCCTAATGCAAGTTAGGAGCCACCTTGATGGTTCTACTTCACTTGACTACACATTTCTCCCGTTTGCCGTGGGCATGGTCCTGCACAGCTAGGCCAGCTACCTCTCCTCTCTCTATATCCATGATCGTTCCCACCTCTCTGTCTCTGCCAGGCGTGATGGGCTCTGAGTAGCCTTCCTTTTTTTTCCATCTAAAACCTCTTCTTCTTTTGTAGCACAGCTCTGGCTCCATCTTTCCTGGTCACCCCATCCTCTCTTGTAGCTTTGATTACTGTCCCCTGAGCACCAGAGGACAACCGCTATGCCACCAAGTGGAACGTCCCTTCCTCACATGGCTGCCACCGAGGGCCACAGTGAAGAATGTACAGGCTTTCTGCTTTGTTTAGAATATTTTCTATTTAGGGATATCTATTCAACAGAGACAGTTGGTGTTCTTTCCTCACCTACTATATCCACTAAGTACTCTGTGCCCAGATTTCAACTAAGTCTTCTTGCTATAAAATACTAACAAAAGAATTAAGTTATGCCCACGTGGTGCTTTCCTCCTTCAACCTCAGAAACCATGTGATATTTGACTTTATATCTCCAGTCGTGAACAGAGAATCAGAAATATGGTAGACACTAACATGGATGAATGAAGGAACCAATGTATGGTTTTGTAGTAAGAGAGTTTCTTCTCCTTTACGTGACCACATTCTGCATCTTAGGAAGGTCAATTAAGATGGCTGAAGATACAGACAGGTGGACATTCAGTCTTCTTCACAACGTTCCTGGGATCATTCTCGAACCTACAGGACTCTCAGCAGAATCCTAGATATGGGCACATCCTTGCTATTTTCACAGAAGGTGGAGAACCGGACCCTAGTTTCCTTATCCTGCTCTCTTGCTCATCCCTGGGCAGAGAGAGGTGCCAAGAATTCTATAGGTGCACTTTTTGATAACAGGCAGCTTACCATCTATTGTCCAAAATAAATGTCCCACAAGCCTGTGACCCTTGAGGGACTTGTTCTGGTTTCTGTACCCGTACATTTAAGTCCTTCGTCATATTCAGTTTAGAACTTCATGCCTCATTCTGTGTTCTTTCTGCTGGTTTTGTTTATTGACTGTTTGTTTTGCTTTCTTTCTTTCGTTTTTAAGGACGTTCTTTCTGATTGGCAGAAATTCTCAGAAGACATGCACTGAGCTTCCCACTGTCTTCATAAGAGCTGAACTGGGTCTAGGCAAACAGCAGGTGCTCAGTAAAGGTTTGAATCAGATGGAATCAAACAAAACCCTATCTTTCTAATTCATCTTCCTTCAAGCTTATGTGACACCTAAGTCCAGGATGTAGCGACATAATCCTGAGTGTGGATTTTTAAAGGGGGAAATCAGGAGAATGGCAAGGTAGACAAAGATAGCGGGCACAAGATGAAAACACCGAGGCTGACACCCACCCCACCTGGCCCTCAGCTCCTGATGAAAAGAAACCAAAGCCCTCGGATTCACTTCAATTGCTCTCTGGACCTGAAATGACTCCCTCCCCCAGGCCCGTAGGAAAATTCAATTAAAGGGTCCATCTGCGAGGCAGCAGCTGAGGGGGAATGACAGTGGGGAGGCCCACATTTTCATAAAAAGGAGTCCTTCCCCTGCTAGCCCGCCCCCTCCTCTATGCACCCTCCCCTGCTTGCTTATTAGGACCAACCCTTACCTCTAAACTGCAATTCTCTCCAATTAGGCGGGCTCAGAGGAGCAGCTTTCATCTGCTCCTTTCATATGCGTGCTCGGGAAAGACCCGGTACATACCACAGACACGAGGCTTGCTGGGAAAGAGCGAGAAAACCCACAAAAATAGCCCACAGAAGCCGGGAGCTAGAAGCCCCCGAGCCCAGTGAGCTCCCCTGCCCCCGCGGGCTTAGTGGCCGTGCACTGCTGGCCATGAGTTCTGCAGGCCATCCAAACCAAAAGGCAAGACACTAATATTAATACCACTAATAATAAAAAGCATGACCAGGCAAGCTTTCTGGGCTTCAGTGAGAAACAAAGAGAAAGGCAGAAGGGAAGGGTTAAGTGGGATGACATCCAAAACAAGTCTTCACCCCCCTGAGCCTTCTTACTCACAGGGCTTCCTCCTGTATTCGTGTTTGTTTTGGACTAAGACAGCTGGGCCATGCTGCTGGCCGCAAGGATGGGGGGCTCTGGCCAAGGGGCAGGTAAGAAATCCACCATCCTGTGACTCACTGTCATCTGCCAGGGTTGGCTGAGGCTATTTTTAAACACAAAGGATGGCCCTTCCAGGGAGCGAGTGCCTCTTCCTTCTATCCACATTCCCTTCAAACCCATCAGCGTTTATGACAGTGTTTGCAGGTCAGGACTTGAAGCACAATCTCCACAAAGGAGTCCCAATCCTGTGCCCCAGAATGTCCTTTTGTACCCTCTGAGGACTTCTTGTCTACCTTGGCAACTTCTCAGGCCTCCTTCCCACTTCCTTCTGCTCCCTTTTGATGATCTGTACTAAGAGAATGTAGGTAAGAGGGCAGTTCACTGCCTTCCTTTTTACCTCGAGCTGGAGGAAGTGGAATCTTTGGCACATGAGAGTTGACCACATAGGTCCCCATGTGAGGCTGGGCGCTGGGACTGTTGCACATATTTGTTCAGGCTTTGTTGCCCTAACAAAGCACCATGGCCTGGGGTGGCTTCAGCAAAAGAAATCTACTTTCTCGTTGTTCCGGAGGCTGAAGTCCCAGATCAGGTGTCCACAGGCTTGGCTTCTCCCGGGGCCTCTCTCCTCGGCTAATAGGTGGCATCTTCTCCCTGTGTCCTTGCATGGTCTTCCCTCTGTGTGTGGCTGTTCTTCCTCTCCTCTTCTTATAAGGTCATCTGTCATCTTGTGTTAGGGCTCCAACCTAAAGACCCCACTTTCACTTAATTATCTGTTTTAAGAACGTATCTCCAAATCAGAACACATTCTGAGATACTGAGGCTTATGACTTCAACACATGAATTTTTAGAGGGTAGTGGGGGAGACACAATTCAGTCCATAACAGGATTCCTTGGTTGTTCTGCCTAAAAAATGACCAATTATTCACCAATTTAATCACAGGGCTTCAGAAGTTTTGGGGCTTCAAGGAGACATCAACTTTACAAAGGACTGGAGCCTTCTAAGGAAATATCTTCACTCAGTATTAGTGTGCTCCCAATTTATTAAGTATAAAATAGAATTGCAACGCTACTTATATAATTATTAAAGTGAGATAGAGAGGGTGCTATTACATGAATTCTATTAATTTAATCAAGACAGAGTCCAGAACACCTGTTTCTAACCCTGGAGCAGCTAATGCACCTCACGGAGACATACAAATGGAGCGAACTCACCTCCTTTTCCAGGTTCAAATCCATCCAGGTCCCATCAACCTCTTGAGACCCCTCATCATTCTTCAAATGTGGCTTTGCTCCACCTTCCTTTCTCTGAGCCTTTGCACAGGTTCTTACTTTCTGTCGAAATGTTCTTTGCCTTCTTAAAACTGCAGAGCATCACGGAAGGAAAGGGGAGGCTAGATTAGTCATGAACTAATCTGGCTTCTGTTCTGAGAAGTCTGCTAACCTCTCAGTTAGACATTAGACTGGAGAGTCTTAAACCCTTTCATTCTTCCAAGACTGTCAATGTCACAGAGTTCCAGGGAAGGCCCAGCCCACATTTCTCTCTTTTAAGTGAGGGGCTTACGCAGATAGGCCTTTGATGGCTGTGAGCTCCAGCATCCTGGTCACCCTTCTCTTTCAACAGCTTGGGCCACACCCTGAGTTTGACTCCTCGGGTGAGCTGGGGCAGTGGAATGACTAAGGACTTGGGCTCTCTTTCAGATTGCCTGGGTTCAAACCTGATTCTGCCCCTGTTAATTGTATGATCATATTCATTTTCTTAACCTCCCCTGATCTCAATGACTTGTCTATAAATTGGGGATAGTGAGAACCTACTTCACATAAGGACCTAGAATAGGGCTGGGATGGAAGCGTATGAACTCTGAGTTCTCGGTGGCAGTGGTGTTGTGTTCTTAGGTCTCAAATGACTTCAAGGCCTTTTGAACTGTAACAAATCATGATTTGGAATGCTTGGGGACAACCTCCGGAAAGAAGCAAGAATCAAGGCTCTCTGATTACTTATTTGATTCATTTGTCTTCAAGCAAGGCCAATTGGAAAACCCCTTTCTCAGACGTGAGCAGGCAACTAACTCCTGCTCTTCCTTTCCAGTGTATCCAGAGTTCCGAAGGTAGCAGGGGTCCTTGCTGAGCTCTCTTAGCACTTAGTTTGAAGATTTGCTGAACTGGTCAGTGGAGAATCCTTTGGGAATATGTTTGCCTGACTGATATACTTAGTGGCTTTTGGTGGGGGAAGGAGGGAGGAGTGAGGAGGGAGGGTTTTTGTGTGGTTGTCTGGATTGTATGGGACAAGGAGGACGGGAGAGAAGGGTTACATCTGTCTCTCACCACGATGCTCAGACTGGTTTGGTAACTTAGTGAGAAGAGGAAAGAGAAGCTGAAGAAGCTGTTTTCATGCAAAACTTTAAGCTTTGGGCTTGAAAACAGCCAGAATTTAGAAAAGAACCCCTTCTCGCCACTTTAGCATAGACCCCAACGTTGATCTGGCCACCCAAAGATGACCAGCTATGGGGGTGTGAGGACACTGAAGTCTTGGTAAGGACATCGGTATTTGGTGATGGCCACAGCTGTGGTAAGGGCAGGGATGACCCTGCAAGAGGCTTTGCGAATGAGGCAAAGTCAAGCAGATCCTAAAAGGCCATCCTCACAGACAGGCTGGTTCTTACAAGAAGGCATATTGGATAATAACTCCGTCAGGTCTCGCATTCCTGCTTAAGCAGATCAGAGTTTTCCTTTAGCAAAACTTACCATGGCATATTTTGGACCCAGAAGCCTTGGAATCCTTAGGTATGCAGGAGGTACATGTATTACTGGTGAATAATGCTCTGGCCCCAACCCCCATACTAGGGATATGTCCAAGATATGACGCCTACTGTGACTTAGAGTCTGGACTTGGAGGAAGGACGTGCTGGCTGCTTACTTCCCTGCCCCGAGCACTGGGATCACCAGTGCTCCTCTCTGTGCTGTGACTGTGAGTCTGAATTTAGTGTTATTGCCTGTTCTTTGCTGATCTTCCCTTGCCCTCCTCAATAAGTAGCACAAGGCTGTATCAAAGGCAAGGACCAGGGCCTCTCCCTGCCACTTAGGACCAGCATTGTAGCTGATCATGAATGAGAGGTGGAGCTCCCATTCATTTACCTCCAGCATTTAGGGTTATCTACAAAACTGCATTGAAATGCAGTGAATAATGAAAATATACCAATAAATCCAAAACATGCTTGGCCTGTGATTTTGTAAACACAGGTTCAGTCTCCGTCCACCAATTTCACTCTTGACATTCACATCATTCATTTTAGGAATCCCATAGTGAACAGCACCTGCTGGATGCCAGGAACTGTGATAAGTTGGGTCATTAATAAACAGTTTCTTTTAGTGGCTTTAAAACAAAAAGTTTTTAAAAGCTACATCGGAGACTAGAACAGAATATGAGACGACATAAGGAGAAAATGAAAAGATTATTGTTACATGTATGAAATAGCATGTATAATGACACGTATGGAATTATAGAGATGAATGAAACTGAAAAATGATATGGTTGGTGTGATGTTAAATGATGTTGTTATAGTGTTAGACTAAATTATTTTTTGCTTTGGCATTGTAAGTGCTCAGTATACTTAGTAGTGCCATTAATTATATTGAAAATACAAATCATAAAAAGATACTCATCTGGTAAATTATTAACAGTATGGTTTGGCAACCGTGAGTATGTTAAGCTTCAAAAAAAACTGCAAAATCTATTCTGTTGGTTGCATTCATGGGAAACCAGAGTCTGCTAGAACTGTGTTTGTTTTTGTTTACGGCTCATTTCTTCTTTTTCAAGCATATCACCTGCTAGTCTTCAAAAAAAAAAATCTCACTCCCTGGAAGAACCCTAGTCTTGGAACAACCCTAGTCTTGGAACAACCCTTGTTCATCCTGCCTCCATATCCCGTTTTAGTTCCTTATTTTAGAAAATAATTTGTCCCCCTCTTTTCTGGGGATAGCATGGGTTTGGAGATTATGAAGTCCCAAACTTCATCCTCAGTTCTGTCATTTAACTGGACAACTTCTGGCTTGTATTTATACTACTCTAATTGTGTTTTATGAATTGGGCATGTCCAGGGCCTTGGCCTTCCCTCATTATTTGTGTACCACCCATCTCTCCAGATCATATAAACCTCTTCTCTGAGTATGCCAATAGAGTGGTGCATGTTATCTACCCCTTTGGACCTCTTCAACACCTGGCATCTCTGCTACTCATTTAGAAATTAAAGTTTACTGCCTAGCCCCCACAGTGATATTCAGAATATTTAATGACCTATACTTGATGGTCACTGGCCAATCAGAATGGACAGGGCCATGATAGAAAGGGTTGTGGAGGTTGCCCTCAGCGGAAAGCTTCAGTGCTTCAGTTGCGGATCCTGCGAGAGTCTGTGGGAGTTCTGGAACCTGGAGGAGGAGCCAGGAACACCAGTGCAAGGGCTCCAGCGTTAATAGGGAAGTATTTCAACAACTTCATAACCAGTATGACAACAATTGTTTAAACCAATTTAAGCTTTATTGATGTCATTTTCTTGTAGGCATGTGATCTCTCTTCCCATCTAGACTGAAAATCTGTTGAGGTCTAGAATTACATCTTAAACTCTTAGGGTCCTGTGGAACTTAGCCAAGAGTCATCCTTCAAGTAAGAGTTGTGATTCTGTGCCACGTGACTAGAGATGCCAGACTAGGGACACTTGGTGCTCAGAGGTGTTGAGTATTGGTGTTGAGTACGTAAAATTGAGCCTTCCTGTACTCAACATCAATAAGAATTAATTTCTTACTCCCTTTGAGATCTGGTCCTTGTGCAACCAACCACCTGACTTGCTTCCATTTTCAGAATACCTGGAATGTGGAAAATCTGGAAAGATGCTTCTTTAATGCAGATTAGCACTTGTGAGCATTTTACAAGTAGCTACTACCTTCTACTCCCTCTTTCCTAACTTAAATGGAGGTGGTAGAAGTAAAGTGTAGAAGAGAGAGAGTGTGAGCATAATGTAAACTTGGCATGCAATGTTGAGACCAAGAACTCACCCTTGGCCAGGCACAGTGGCTCACACCTGTGATCCCAGCACTTTGGGAGGCTGCGGTGGGCAGATCACAAGGTCAAGAGATTGAGACCATCCTGGCCAATATGGTGAAACTTTGTCTCTACTAAAAATACAAAAAGTTAGCTGGGCATGGTGGTGCACACCTGTACTCCCAGCTACTTGGGAGGCTGAGGCAGGAGAATCACTTGAACCCAGAAGGCAGAGGTTGCAGTGAGCCAGGATCGTGACACTGTACTCCAGACTGGCTACAGAGTGAGACTCCATCTCAAAAAATAAACAAATGAATAAGAAAAAAAAAGAACTCGCCCTTTACATAATGTGACATGATGTGGAGGTAATTGACAAAGTATTATTAGTACCACCTTCAGGTATATTACGGGCTTTTGTGGAGCTGGCCTGAGAATTTGGCCACTATGTATAGCATGGCTTTCTTAATTGTCTTGTTTGTAAAAGGAAGATATTGTATTATGTTTTATTTATCTATTGATGTTACAAACAGCCTCAAAATGAATGGCTTATATCAACAAGCATTTATTTGCTCACAGTTCTGCAATTAAGCTAGGATTAGCTGAGTGGTTCTTCTGCTGGTCTTACCAGTGCTCACTTATCCAGAGGCAGCCTTTTAGCAGCTCACCTAGGCTTGGGTAGTCCGAGGTGTCTCCATTCACCTGTCTGGTGATTAGCCTGGGCTGCCAGCAAGGATGCTCTGTTTCTTGAAGGATACTGAGTTTCTGACTAGTGCAGCTGTGTTCCAAAATAAGGAAGACCCAAAGCAAAAGCATTTATCAAGCCTTTCCTGGCATTACATTTGCTGCCATCCTGGTGGCCAAAGCAAGTCTCATGGCTAAGTCCATACTCAGTGGGAAAGGAGACCACACAGGATGTACTTCATGGAGGCCATGAATGTAACAATCAAGCACAAACCACATGAGCTCTAAGGTCCTTACAACTCTAACCTTCTGTTTTACTGGGAACTTTCATCTCTCATTTTTGGATATCAAGTTAGGAACACAGCCCAGAGCACAAGCAGCCTGCAGGTTTCCACTGTCACTGAGACAACAAAGTAGAGAAGGGGATGATCTTTTCTCTTGTGACACACAGCCCTTTCATAGATATTGATACTTAAAAAAATTTTTTTTGGCCCTTTAACATTGGACTGTGCATTCATGTTAGTCAGATGTGATTTGTGAAAAAACTGTAATAGGAAGAGTTTGAGAATGAAATCTGAACCCACTTCCACAGTCTTCAAGCTTGACTCTGACTAAAGAATATATGCACGTGGCATGTACATGGTGCATATGTAAGAAATGTTCGCTCATTGATCTCTACTCAAGGAGTATTAATAAAATAATAGACTGCATCTCCTCATTTGTGACAGCAAACTAAACTCATCAATATGCTTGTCCTCTGCAATGGACTAGATGTGTCCCCAAAAATTTGTATCTTGAAGGGTCACCTCCAAGGTGACGCTATCAGGAGGTGGAATCTTTGGGAAATGATTACGTCATGAGGGTGGCCTTCGTGTTGGGATTCATTCCATTATAAAAAAGGCTCCAGGTAGCTTTTTTGTTCTTTTTATCATGTGAAGATACAATAAGAAGCCAGCAGTCTGAAACCCAGAAGAGGGCCCCCACCAGACCCTGACCGTCTTGGACTTCCAGCCTCCAGAACAGTGAGGAAGAAATTTCTCCTGTTTCCAAGCCACCCATTTTACGGTACTTTGTTACAGCAGCTAGAACTAAGATACCCTCTCTCTCCCCCAGTAGTTATATAAGCATTGAGACACAGGAAAGGGTGTATTTAAAAAAGAAAATGGAATGGATTAGATTAGGATTTCTCTAACTTGGCTCTACTGAGACATTGGACTGGTTAATTCTTTGTTGCGGAGACTGTCCTATGCATTATAGGATGTTTATCAGCATGCCTGGCCTCCACCCACGAGATGCTGGCGACACTCCCCTGAAATTGTGACAACCAAAAATGACTGCAAACATTGTCAGATGCCTCCAGCTGAGACCCACTTGATTTGATGGACTGGGAGAACTGAAATCCAAACCCATGCAGGAGGAGGCTGCTACAGAGGTGAGAGCCTTTCAGAAACTCCCATGTCACCAAAACCTAGAGCAGAAGTGAAGGAGATATACAAGGTGAGCAGCAGGAGAAGGGCTGTCTGCAAAACAGCTGGGACCTACAGCCTTCTCCCTCCTCGCCCAAGGTGACTGGCTAGCTTCAAGGTGTTTTTCCCCGAACCAGAGCTCTTAGACTACTGTTGCAAGTGAAGGATCTGGGGGCAGGGGCCTCTACTTTAGATGTTGAGGCTAGAGAGAGAAGCAGAGCCTGAAATGGCTGTAATAGTGGGGATGGAAGGAAAATCCCCTAAATGCAGCTCCTCTCAGAAGTAACACAAAAGCTCCTACAACAAAGCCCTTCCTTCCTTGGAACTGATGAGGCCTCCAGCCTTTGTTCTGGCTCCCTATCATGCACTGCTCACTTCCACAAAGCTGTCCAATTCTGAGGAAAGGTTTATGGAAGAAAGAAAGAGTAAATAATTGCAGAAGAAATGCAACCCAACTATGGATACTGTTGAATTTATCAATTTGTTTGTAAATGATATGATCGACAAAGGATGATCAGATATTTAATGAAATCTATAGGCATGAAAAAGAAAGAAAAATCAATAACTAATGAGATTTTTCATCTTATTGATAATAAGGTGAATGCAAATTTAAACACAGGGAAATGCCAATTAAACTATGCCTATTAGAGAGTCAAAAAAAAAAAAAATCTGGTAACATCCAGTGTTGGTAAAGCTGTGAGAAAATGGGATGATAAAAATCTTTTTGGAATTCAGTTTGGCAGTACCCATTAAGATTAAAAATGCACAAACTCTTTGACCTAGAAACTTTTCTTCTAGAAACTTTTCTACAAAGACGTTCATGTACAAGCTCAAAGATACCTGTGCAAGGATTTTCATGGAAACGTTGCAAGTAGGATCAAAAATAAGAAGTAGCTTAAGTGGCTTTCTATAGAGGAGCAATTATAATATAACTATTTTATGGAATATCACATAGCCTATGAGTAGGATGAAATGGATTTGAATTTGATATGGAAAAATGTCAGTTATTAAATGAAAACAGTAAAACTCCAAACAATATGTATATGTGGTGTCATTTCTATACCAGAAACTCCACATGTTCATATGTGCATGTGTGCACACATTAGGTGTACAGAAATTGCACAAGGATCCAGCAGGGCGGAGTCATAGGAGGGAAAAGGAGACCATTTACATTTTACTCTAAAATTCCTCATTGTTTGACATCATTGTAGGCGGTTAAATTTTTTTTTTTTTTTTTTTTTTTTTTACCTTGCAGCTCCAGCTAGAAGGATACTTTTGTAAGCTTAAAAACAACTTTTAAAAAGAAAAGTTGACTGAGAATAATAAACCTTACAGAACTCATAAAAACCATAACCACCTCCTTCAGATAAGAGAAGGACACTGGAGCCCCAGACTGGATGAAGAACAAGCAGTGTCCTGGTTTCCCATCTTATTTATGCTCTTTCCATTTACCATGTTCCTTTTAAATGTCTAAGAATTTCATTGTTTATTTTAAGCCATTTATCACGGCTGTTATCTTAATCGTACTTGTGTTTGTTTAACAACCACTGCAGCTTATCGAGAATTTATCTAACATATTTTATAGAATAAGTATACCCTTTACAAGAGATATCAGGTATTACGGAAAAAAAAAAAGCTTACATAAGTTATTTCTCCAAGCATAAAATTGTTCACATATTTTTAATCGAGGTTTCCCGGTAGCAGATCAAACGACGCATTTGTTTTGGTGATTAGTGCCAAACATTGACAGAGTGAAAGAGACAGTTAGACAGCAGTGGCAATGTTAGGGGGGCTCTGGGGACACAGTTCTGTCCTGAACACTCAGGGGAGACCCACACTATTCTCCAAGATTGCATTCCAGCAAAGGTGAATGATGTGTATGCTTGTGAGAAAAATGAAACGATGCTTATAAACTAAAGGATAATTAACTGCAAACAAATATAATCCTCTCTGAGAATATAAGGGAAAAGGGCGGACATGGTGGAGATTTAATTTGAAGGGTGTGGGATATATTTTCACAACTGACCTTCCAGGTCGGTGAGATTGGAGCCAGACTTTGAAGGGATGGGAGGGATGGAAATATCCCTTAATAGATGCACTTTCTCTCCTCGAAGACGACAGAGACGATTTGGTCAGGGTCTCAAATCAGATTCCTTTTGCTTCATCTTCACTTACTCAGTATGGTTAATCTCAAGAACCTTGTGAATCTGAACAGGAACAAACAAACAAATGAGCCACACAGCTGACCCACTTTGGAGATGTGGAAACTTAGTAAATGATGTTTTTCTAAGACATCAATTGCACTTTTTTTCATGGCTAAAATAGATGCTTTTTAGCCTTGGGGAAAACTGCTTAATATTTTAAGTGGATTCAATTTCACTTAGTTACTTAGAATCTGACCACCAAAACAGCTAATATTTATTTACTAGCTTTGATTTATCTTTAAAATGACATTTCTATGTTCAAATATAAGCCAGTTGGAAGAACTGAAACACAGGCCAAAGTTTGGTGTGTTTCAGAGTCAATGTCCATTTCTCACAGCGATGATTTCAGCTCCCCGTCTTGCCCAGGATTTGGTATAAATGCAGATACAATGTGCTCATGCAAGCATGTATATGTTCCATGTCATTTAGAGCTAGAAACTTCCCAAGAGAGGGTACCACCCACGACTATCAAAATAGCACCAAAGTGCTCCGTGGGGGAAATATCATGAATATGCAGAGACTTCTAATTTTCTTCTTTATTTTCTTTACATTACATGGAAAAGCTGTCAAAACACTTTCTTTAAAGGATAAAGGGTTCTGCTTCTTTTTATGCATACTGTTTACTTGGGGAATACGGAATCATTTCTACCAGGCACTTGGTCTTCTCAGAAGTACTTTCTGGGTTTGCAGAAGGGGAGGGCACATAGAGCAGTGCTGATGGCATCAGCTGAAACCTCCCAATCTATGGGAATAAAGATGGCTGCTGGACAGACACATGGTGTCCACTCTGATTTCACCTCCTCCCTGGTCACAGCCCTTCACTGTGGTCATTCTGGTAGAAAAAGTGCGTAGCTAGGTTTCAGACACCTGGGGCTTTTTTTTTCTTTTCAGATTGAGTTTCACACTGTCGCCCAGGCTGGAGTGCAATGGCATGATCTCAGCTCACTGCAACCTCTGCCTCCTGGGTTCAAGTGATTCTCCTACCTCAGCCTCCTGAGTAGCTGGGATTGTAAGTGCCCACCACCATGCCCAGCTAATATTTGCATTTTTAGTAGAGTCAGGGTTTCACCATGTTGGCCAGGCTGGTTTCAAACTCCTGAGCTCAAGTGATCTGCCATCCTCAGCCTCCCAAAGTGGAGCTCTTATCTCTAAGGGGGTAACCATGATATGAACTTCTAATGAACAAGTAGAAATGTGAGTCTTTACTTCAATTCAGACAACATTTTCATCAGACCATGCACCCAGGGCTGCTCCCTGGGCTGTGCAGTCTCACAGGGCCCCGTGCTTGGTCTCACACTCTGCTCTCACCATCTTGAAGTCCTTACTAATTTGTTTTTACAAGAAGGCCTGCATTATCATTGTGTGAGAACTAGGTTCTGCATGTTATGTAGCCAGTTCTGCCTGCAGCCTCGGATTCTTCCCCTAGTTGGAAAAGGTGTACGTTTGGAGAGGTGCTGTTGTTGTTTTTGTTGTTTTGCTGTTGTTTGTTTGTTTGTTAAGACAAGGTCTTGCTCTGTTACCCAGGCTGGAGGGCAGTGGCCTGATCATGACTTACTGCAGTCTTGACCTCCTGGGCTCGAGCCATCCTGCTGCCTCAGCCTCTGAGGTGCTAGGACCACAGGCACACACCATGCCTGGCCAATTCATTTTTATTTTTTGTAGAGATAAGGTCTCCCCACCTTGCCCAGGCTGATCTTAAACTCCTAGACTCAAAGGACCCTCGCATCTTGGCCTCCCAAAGCACGGGGATTACAGGCGGGAGCCACTGTGCTTAGCTTAGAGGGTTTTTTTTTTTTTTTTTTTGATACTTTATCAGAGTTTTCTCAGAATTGGAGGCCCACCCAACCTTGTGGGAAGGGCTTGTCTAAGTGATGGACCTCAGCCTTCTTCAGGTGGACACTGTCAAAACCTCAGATGGAGGAAAGCTTTACCCTTTGTGCTTGAGAACACATCATCATCTCTGAGCTTCCTAGACATTTTATTTCAAGGTTAATAATGGGATTTGCTTGAAAAGCTTCTGAGTTTCTATGCTCAGATGAAAAATAAACAAACTCCAAATCTCTCACCTTTCAGTCAACAAAAATATCCTGAACTATAAACTTCCTACCACTCAGTCAAGCAGATGAGAAACAGGATGTTGAGAGGGCTGTGAGTTGTTCCCAGTCACTGTTTGATGGCGTTCAAGCTTAATTGAAACTTTTTACCCATTTCACCAGGTGAAGAAATGTCAATCCCCTCTGCCTTTGTTGCTCTCCACATCTCGGGGTGTGGGTAGCAGAGCTGGCTGGTGGGCAGAGCTGCGATAGTTCACAATGAAAACAAAGGAACACTCACAGCTTATCTAACGGGGACTCAGGCCTGTAATCCCAGCACTTTGGGAGGCTGAGGTGGGTGGATCACTTAAGGTCAGGAGTTCAAGACCAGCCTGGCCAACATGGTGAAACCCCATCTCTACTAAAAATACAAAAAATTACCCGGGTGTGGTGGTGGGCACCTGTAGTCCCAGCTACCCAGGAGGCTGAGGCAGGAGAATCGCTTGAACCTGGGAGGTGGAGGTTGCAGTGAGCCGAGATTGCACCATTGCACTCCAGCCTGGGTGACAAGAGTAAAACTCCGTCTCAAAAAGAAAAGTATCTACATAGATTTTGTCATAATTTTAATTTTTATCAAAGTAATATATTTACACAATTTACAATGTCAAATAGTACTACAAGGCATATAAAGAAAACAAAATCTACCTGTCATCCACACTCCTGAATACCATACTCCTGAGACAACCCATTTTAATTCTTTTAGTGTTATTTCTTATATTTACCTCCACTTGTCTAATTGACACACTTATTATTTGTTAGTTTTTCCAATTTGGATATTCTCTATTGTATAAAAGATATCTGGGAAATCTTATTTGGAAAATCTCACAAATACCTTTAGCCATACATACCTGTTTGTGCTTGCATCCCGTATCTTCCCAACATAGTTACATGAAAATACATAGCTAAATTATAATTAGGTAATTATGGTATTATAACTATGGAAATTTTGTTCACAGTGAGGATGCATAGCATATTATGATTATATTTTCTTTATGATAGCACAACTCTTTGTTTTTCCTGGAGTTAGTCATTGTTTGGTGTTTTTTTTTTAATTTGTTTTATTTTCTGTGTTCCTTTAACTAATACTTTTACCAGATTTCCCCCAGAAAAAGAGATCCACTGATTTTCTTGGAAATATGTTCCCTGGAGCTCTTCCCTCTTGTTTGCTAGATTTGCTGCACAGCTATCATCTTAATATCTGTCTCATTATTTCCTATAAGATTTTAAATGTCTCTCTCCTTTGAAAGGTCTCCTGTTCCTGGAACCCATGTCTTCCTTCTTAGTTTATTCTCTTGTTTGGGGGTAGCATATTCATCAAGGCATTGGACATAAAGTTTCAGGCTTTGCATATTTGAAAATGTCTTTATTTAATCCTCACCCTTTGCTGATCATTTAGCTGGAACAGGATTTTCAGTAGGAAAAATTTCCTCTTGGTTTTCAAAGGCATTGCTACATGGTCTTACAGCTTCCTGTGTTGCTGTTCAGAAGTCCACCTGTGATCTTGATTCCTTATTCATTATAAGTAACTCCAGAGAGACCATCTCCATCTGGGCCTGGAGATTTTTTGGGGATCATGAAAATCCAAACTCTATTTTCTGAACACTTACTGGGCTATACAAGTTATCTCTTTTATATTGGGTAAGTTACAGTAGTTTGTATTTTTTGAGGAATTGGTCTATTTCATCTAAGTTGTTAAAGTTACATGTGTAGAATTGTTCATATTATTATTCCTTTATGATCCTTTTAATATCTGCAGTGATCCTAGTAATGTTCCATGTTTAATTTCTTTTTCTTTATTATTTTTTTTTTCTGAGAGAGAATCTCACTTTGTCACCCAGGCTGGAGTGCAGTGGTGCAGTCTTGGTTCACTGCAACCTCTGCCTCCTGGATTCAAGCAATCATCCTGCCTCAGCCACCTGAGTAGCTGGGATTACAGGTTTGTGCCACCATCCCTGGCTACTTTTTGTATTTTTAGTAGAGATGGAATTTCCCTATGTTGTCCAGGCAGGTCTCAAACTTCTGACTTCAAGTGATTCACCAGCCTGGGCCTCCCAAAGTGTTGGGATTACAGGCGTGAGCCACCGCACCTGGTCTCCCATGTTTAATTTCTTATGTTGGTAATTTGTATCTTCTCTATTTTTTGTTTATTAGTTTTCTTAGAGGTTTATTGATTTTGTTGAGCTTTTCCAAGAACTATTCTAGTTACATTGGTTTTCTCTACTGCTTTTTCTGTTTTTCACTTATTGATTCCTGCTCTATACTAGTGCCTCCATCTGCTTACTTTGGGCTTTTTTCTTCCTTATCTAGTTTCTTGAGTCCAGAACTTAGATTACCAATTTGAGATTTTTCCTCTTATCTAATGCATGTGTTTAGTACTATAAATTTGCCTCTTAGCACTGCTTTAGTTACATCTTTGAAATTTTGATATGTTGTATTTATCATTCAGTTCAATGTAATTTGTTTTCAAAATTTTCCTGAGATTTACTCTTTGACTCATGGATTATTTAGTGTGTACTTTAGTTTCCAAGTATTTGAAGATATTTTTGTTTTCTTTCTGATATTGCTTTGTACTGTGATTCCATTGTAGTTGAAAAACACTCTGTATAATTTCAATTACTTAAATGTGTTGAGATTTGTTTTATGGCCCAGGATGTGGTCTGTCTTGCTATATATTCCATGACTACTTGAAAAGAATTGGTATCTGCTGTTGTTGGGTGAAGCATTCTATAAACGCCAGTTGGATCCTATTGGTTGATGGTGTTGTTGAGTTCTTCTATATCTTCTATCAATTTTTGATAGAGGAGTGTCGAAGTCTCCAACTATAATCGTGGGTTTACCTGTTTCTCTTTTCAGTTCTATCAGTTCATTGTTACATATTTTACAACTCTTTTATTCAGCTTACACATTTAGAATTGCTCTGTCTTCTTGATAGAGTGAACCTTTTGTCATCACAAAACGTCTCTTTCTGTTCCTAGCACTTTTCTTTGCTCTAAGTCTATGTCTGTATTAGTATAGCCAATCCTGCTTTCTTTTTTTACTATTTGCATGATTGATCTTTTTCCATCCACTTTCTGTCAACCTATTTATATTATATGGGCAGCAAGTTTCTGTAGTTAGTATATAGTTAGATTGTGTTTTTTAATTGACTCTACCAGTCTTCACCTTTATTGAAATGTAATAAACCATTTTCATTATTATTGTGCAAGGGAGCTCCAGTTTCACATGCGGGCTCTACTGACATTGAGAGTGGCCTTGTTATCGGTGGGTGATTGTAAAAGCGATCACTTTCTATTGGGCTTCCTCTGATATCACCCTCCAGGCAGGGAGGGGGCACCTCACAGCTTCATGAGAGTGAAATTCTAGGCTGTCTACAAGGTCTTTTCTTGTGTGGGTGAAGGTAGGTCACAGTTTTTCCTGTGATGTTTGCCTGGAGCAGAGCAGCTGTTGTCTAAATAATTTCTGTCTTGGTGGGTTGCCCATTTCCTCATCCTCTGACCCAGGATATTTTTTTTATGTCTGCATCTTTGGTGTTTCTCGGGGTGAGCTTCTTCAGCAGCAACTCTAGAATATATGGGGCAACAATAAAAACCTAGGGAACTCACCATCACATTGTTCCTTGAGTCTTGAGGTCCCTAGACAGTCTGCTTTCTTCTCTCTGCCTTTCAAAGTCTTATATTTGTTTCATACCCAGTTTTTAGGGTTCTTAGTTGTACTTTGCAGGAAAGTAGGAAAGAAACAGAAATTCCTGATTCTAAGGTTTTGACCCAAACCATGGGGGAAAAGGAGTTATGAAAGAGTGAGGTGGGAAGATTGCCCGTTTTAAGAAGGATAGAACCAGAATTTTATTTGGAAATGTGAAGTTTTCAGGTGTCGTTAAAGACTTCCAGTTGAAGATGTCAAAGAAGCCATTGAGATTCCTGTCTCAAGTCTAGAAATTAGGGCCAAAAAATGAACTGGATTTAAATGGAAAGTTGTGAAATGACATTGAAAGATTGAACTTCCAAGAGAGCAAATATTCCAATTCCTGAGTCTCCCAGGGTTTTAGCATGTGAATCAGTGAGCTTCACTGGGAGCACACGTGGGTTTCACTTCCCTTTGCCCCTCAGAGTTCACCATTCGTACACCTGTTTTCAATTTTCCAAATATTTTTCACGTCTCTTGTCTATTCTTACATCATCTGGCATTCCTTAGGTTACAGTTTCAGGTGGACAGTTTTATAAATATATTTCTGTGGTTGAACATAGTGATTTAAACACAGGCTTTTATTTCTTGTCTTTCCTGAAGCCTAGTACAATGATAGTAGGACACCTGAAATTATGTTGACTGATAAGACTGAGGTTTTGAGTCGTTCTTTCTGTCAAAAGCTGACAAACCTCAGTCAGCCTGCTTTGCTCAATCCAATTTAATTGAGTAAATTTCCCATTGGTTTGGTTTTTTAAATTTGGTGTTGCCTGTTCTTTGTATACTTTAACCTTCCTCAGTCCTGCTCAGAGACTCCTAAATACATTCTTTTCTTCTTCTAAAGACCATAGTCCCTGAATCTAAAACAGATGTATTAGAGTCCTAGCTGAGTGCAGTGGCTCACATCTGTAATCCCAGTAATTCAGGAGGCTGAGGTGGAGGATCATCTGAGCCGAGGAGTTCGAGACTGCAGTGAGCTATGATGGTGCCACTGCACTCTGGGCAATAGAGCAAGACCCTGACTCAAAGAAACCAACAAAAAACAAAAGGTATGTTAGAGTCCTAACCCTTAGTAGCCCAGAATGTTACCTTATTCAGAGATAGTCTTTACAGATACAGATTTTTAAAATGAGGTCATTAGGGTAGGCCCTTGTTCGGTGTAACTGGTGTCATTATAAAAGGGAGAAATTTGAGCAGAGATGACACAATGAATGGAGGAAAGAAACACAGGGAGAAGACCATCTACAAGCCAGAGAGAGGCTTGGGGCAGATCATTCCCTTGATGGCCCTCGGGGAACCAATGCTGCCCACACTTTGATTTTGGATGTCTGGCCTCCAGAACTGTGAGGCAATAAATAAATGGCTGCTGTTCAAGACACCCAATTCATGGTACTTTGTTTTACAGCAGCCCTGAGCAACAAATCCACCATCTGAAATTCTACCTACTCCAAGAGAAATATGTCTGTGTTCATAATGTTTGCTCAAATTCTGCTTTTTTAAAAATTAACCATCGATTTAAGTCATCAAGTTGAAATTCTCTGTTTGTTCTACTATGTTGTACTTGCTGCCAAAAACTAATTTTGCCAAATTTTAACTTTATTTAGAAAAAGCACTAGAATGTTAAGGGGTATATTTTTCTTCCTTAATTTCCAAAGGAAGTTATTTGATTTTCACCTTCAAGCAAAATCATCTTTCTTAAACTTCCTCAGTTACATAATTGGAAGAGGCTGGTAGCAAAACTTATCTTTCACCCAATACAGGTTTATTCAATTGTTTTTTCATTTCTACATGTATTTGCCTCAATGACTGTCTCTTGAAGTGAACTCAGCACTGTCTATCTACTGCTGATCAAGACTTCTTCTGTCTTTCCAGAACACACAGTCTCAGGGTGAACATGCATAAACAATCAGCCTAGTGCAGTCAGTGGCACAAAAGCAGTGTGTCCAGGGTGGTGCAGGATTATGCAAAGGCAATGAAAGATTCTGCTTGGGAAGACTGAGCAAGCTGCCATGACAGGGGACTTCAGGCTATGTTGTCAAGAATGTGTAACCCACAAGGCTGAGTTGCAGAGGAGAGAGCATTCCAGGGAGATGGAGATATGTCTGCCAAGGTTTGACGCATTTGGGGAATAGTGGCTTGTTTGGAAGCATAGGACCAGGTCTAGCTGTTTCAGAGCATATTGCATTGCATTGAAATCATCAGTTCACCTACCTGTTTCTCCCCAGCAACCTGTAAGTTTTTGGAGGACAGTGTCGTCCTTTGTCATATCCTAGTGTTTTGCACAGTGCCCAGAATAGATATGAACCTGCAATAAGTATGTGTTCATTGGAATAGAAGAAAGAAGGAATAACAGATCAAGCATCTGGAAATTTTTTTATTTCTAATTTTGAGGGGCATTTTATTCAGTGTAAAGAAGCTTGAACTGAGGGTAGGAAGCATGAGGGCAATGGGTAGATGCAGGAGCATCCATCTATACTGGAGAAAAGCTGGCCATGGAGAGGGAGGAGGGGCCTCTGGGCACCTGGCCCAGGTCAGAGTGTAAGGGCGGCCCTGTGGAGGGCAGGGGCTGGGGCTGACCACAGGGGAACTGTGCCCATGCCTGTAGAGGGAGCGTCTGTGCCTTTGACCAGGGCACACCAGTGAGTGAGAGTTCCTGGGCAGAAACCTGTGCTGTCTGTTAACATAGCTTTGGTTACCACACCCAGTGCCTTAATCTTACCTCACTGAAAGGAAAGATATTGCTTTGCCTACCCTGTCTAGTGTCTGAAGCAGAGACCTTGAGTGACACATGTTCCCACAACTTGGCATAAGGGAAAGAGCTACAGTATCTGCCATTCACTGAGCCCAGGGGCCTCGCAATGGGGGAACCCCCAGGGGATGGTAAGGAAGCACAGATGGCTGAGCCACGGGACTTCTTAGAATGGACATGAGCACATCCGGACATTGCAGGGCAGGAACAAAATCTTATTCTTCTACACTCCTAGATTCTCCAGCTGGGGGCCTGCAAATTAGATGGAGAAAAGACAGGTTAACAAGGGAAAAGCAAACAGTTTATTAACTCATGCAGTGTGGTGCAGGAAATTCAAGGATGAGAAACCCAAAGGTGGTCAGAACTTGCTTTATATAGTATTTAACAAAGAACAGCACATTTATAAAGAGGTGACAAGACCAAAGAAAAGGGCTTTAGGCATTCAGAGGTGGCAAATTGTGGGAAGATTAATATATGGGGAGAAACTAATGAAGGATAAGGGTTGTTCAGTAAGGTTTGTTACATAGATTCTCCTGATGCCATATCTGGGCTGTAAAAGTCTAGAGTTGTCTCCAGTGACTGAGAACTGTCCTGTTCCTCCTAGTAGAGTGGGGTGGGGGCAGAGAGGTTTTTCCTGTGTTTGCTTCTTCTCAACTGCCTTTAACTCAAATGGTCCTTTCGAGCTGAAGGCAGTTGAGACTTATGTCAAAGTGGCATACTTGGGAGTGGCCTATTCTGATTCCCTACAACATGATGGGACTGTCAAACAGAGGGAGATGTCCAGTGTGAGGAGGCCACAGGAAGATTCCTCAGTAGCATACAGCTGTGAGAAAGAGCAGAAGAGGACAGGTTAGCAAAGGAGGTGAGGAGTGTCAGGTAGAAAAGTTGTGGAAAAATCAAGAAAAGAAACACTTGGCAGCCATGGGAGAAGGGAGCTCAATGTGCAGGGTGTCAAGAGGGTCATGTGCTCCAGAGGAGTTACAGGATGAAGACTGAGACCAGGCATCGAATTCCTGAATTGGAGGCCACTGGCTGTTCTACAAGCAATTTCTGTTCCATGGAAGCTAGGTTACCATAGAATGAAAGATGACTGAGAAGTGGCAATGGGAGAGACACATGTGAATTCATCATACCTCCCTCTTTCCTATTTTAAAGAGATCTAATGGTACAAAGAATAAGAGATGAGATGGTAGTTTGAACAGGAGGCAGGATTATCTGGGGGGCAAGGGTTGTTCTTATGTATTATTATTTTCGTTTTAAGGTTGGGAAATAATTAAATATATTTGTGTTCCGATATAAGGCAGTGACGGGGAGAGAGAGGCTGAAGCAGAAAGACAGAAGGAATAACTGGAAGAGAAAGTCCATCAGGAGAGGCAGAGGCATGCAATCAACAAGAAAGATAGTCTAGCCTTTGATATGCAGGAAAACACCCAGAACTCCAGACTCATTTGTAGGAACTGCAGGGGAAGGTGGGGCAGGAAGCTGACAGCGCTCTGGCATCTACTGTTAGAGAAGGAGGAAATAAGTTCGGGGGAGTTCCAGTTCCTTCCATTGATGTGAGTTCACACAGGCTACCCGCTCCCTCCCCGGGATGAGTCTTGGAGAAACAGAGAGGGAGGCAGAGGGAAACAGGGAAATAAAATGCATTCATGAAAAGACACTTTTTACAAAATTAAATGAGATTCTAAATAAAAGTTGCAAACAACTTATGGGTCAAAGAGGAAATTCTGGTGGGAATTTGTTAGATGTTTTTGATTTGTATGATAATAAAAATGCTCAATATCAAAATTTGTGAGAAGTGAGGGTGAAGTTAAACCACTGAATGTTTCTACTAGGAAAGAAGAAAGGCTGAAAAGGAGCATCCTAAGGATACAGCTCCTAGAGTTAGAAGAAAAAGAACTAAAGAATAGAACTCCCCAACACACAAAATAAGATCCCAAAAAGGATCATAGAAGCCAATGAAATAGAAAATATAATTCAATAGAGAAGAACCTAAAGAAAAGTCCAATTTAGTAAAATATAAAGTTACTTCTTTAGAAGAACCAGCAAACTAGATGACTCTCTGGCAAGGCTAATCAAGAGAAAAAGAGAAGGCAGAAGTGCTACTATGAATGAAAATGGACACAGTGACAGATAAACTAAGGTCTCGAAAGAAAGTGGAGAAAACTATCAATGCATTTATGCCAACAAATTGGAAATGTAGACAAAGTGGACGAAACAATATGCTTTTTAGGAATACAGGATAAAAACTGTCTTCTTAAAAAGTAAATGTGATGGTTAATTTCATGCGTCAGTTTTACTGGACCACAGAGTGCCTGGATCTCTGATTCAAGATTATTTCTAGATGTGTCTGTGAAGGTGATTCAGGGAAAGATTAGCACTTGAGTCAGTGAACTGGGTCAAGTAGGTGGCCCTCTGCGTCCTGAGTGGGCAGCGTCCAATCCACTGAGGGCCTGACTAGCACAAGAAGGTGAAGGAAGGCTGGATTCACTCCCTGCCTGAGCATTTGAGCTGGTACATTGATCTTTTCCTGCCCCTTGGCACTCCTGGTTGTCAGGCCTTCAGACTGGGACTGGAATCCCCACCGTTGGCTCTCAGATCTTCAGAAAACATCGCTGGTTTTCCTGGGTCTCCAGCTTGCAGATGGGGGATGGTGGGACTTCTCAGCCTCTATGCTTGCCCAAGCCAATATCCTACAATAAACTGATAGATAGATAGATATCCTATTGGTCCTGTTTTTCTGAAGAACCCTAACTAATACAGTAAACAATGATAAGCACAAGCTTTACTGCTGCCTTTACCAGGTGAGGAAGTGGGAACACAGGATGGATATAAAGAAGTATAAATGACTGTCAGGGTTTTGGTTCTTTGGTTGGAATGAGAAGTTCAAGGGAATTTATTTATATTGTAATTATTTACTTTCTTAAAAGGAGGACCTGAGCCAATGACCAGAGTGTTTCAAAAACCAAGAATTATGATGAATTCAACTCTGTTTTTGAGGTCCCCTCAAAAGAAATTAAAAAAAAAAAAAGGTCCTTTCCATTTCCATCAGGTCTCAGGGGAGTAGTAAGGGTTTGCCTAGCTGCAAGGGGCAGAAAAAATAAAGTACAGGTTAAACCCAGAGAAGGAGTTGTGTGTCAATTGACTACTCCGTGGCATGCAGTGCAGCAAGTGTTTTGCAGTATAGCAGGGTGCTGAGCTGGAGTGAACTTGTGTTTTCTTCCTCTGCTGAGGTTAGTGAGGTATTAGAAAGTCACCACCCCCAGTGTTCAGAAGGAAAGTTATCACTGAAGCAGTGATTGTTGCTGCTTACAGGCCGCCCACTATTATCGAGAAAGGGGACGTAAACAAACCTTTGTTTTAAAGATCCTATAGCAGGTTGGTTTCTCCTGAGACCTCCCTCCTGGGCTTGCAGATAGAACCTTCTCCCCGTGTCCTCACATGGCCTTTCCTCTGTGCATGCACTCCTGGTGTCTCTCTGTGTGTCCAGTGGGCTTAGGGCCCATCCTAAAGGCTTTGTTTTAGCTTAATTACCTCTTTAAATGGTCTATTTCCAAATACAGTCACATTCTGAGGTACTGGGGGCTCGGACTTCAAATAATGAATTTGGGGAAGGGGAAACATAGTTCAGCCCATAACCGATCCAAAGGAGAAGTTTCTAGACCTCAAGAGGGGACTGAGGAGAAAGAAGGTTAGGGTCGCCATCTGTGAGTTAGCACATGCCTGGGTAGTTCTGATTCTGTATTCCAGGATCAGCATGCAACCCACCATGCGAACGTGAATACATGACTACGTGAACGAGAAGTGGCTGGGAGACTGGCCAACTGGACCAGCCCTCCTGGTCACTCCTTTTTGGCCACCAATGCTCTCATCATTGTCACAGTGGAAAAAACAGACCCTAACTCCCCAGGCCCCACATGAATCACAACTGGGGCTCTAGCATTATGCTCCCAAGCGGACTGATGGACTGGAGCATAATGGTTGCACTTTGAACCACACAAATGACACACCCAGTGAACTGAGCAGATAGTTATTATCATCCACAATGGACCACTGAGGTAACTGAATCTCAGCAGGGTCACACAGCTTTCCAGAGACCTAGACCTATTAAGTAGAGGAGCTGAAACTCGGTGTAAATCTGCCCAACTCCAAAGCCGTGCATTTTCCATGGCATGCTGTAGAGACAGTGCTTTAAATAACTCATGAGATCATCTCAGTCTCAATGATGCTCAATTTTATGAGTCAAGTTGACTGGGTTATTGGGTGCCCAAATATTTGGTTAAACATTATTCTGGGTGTGCGAGTAAGAGTGTTTTGGGGTGAAATTACCATTTGCATCGGTAAACCAAGTAAAGCAGATTGCCCTTTCTAATGGAAGTGGGCCTCATTCAATCCATCAAAGGCCTGAATAGAACAAACAACTCACGAAGGGACCATGCTTTCTCTCTGCCTGCCTTCAAATTGAGGCATTGGTCTTCTCTTGCCTTATTACTCAGTCTCCATAACTGAGTAAGCCAATTCCTCATAATAAATCTCTTGATTGACTGACAGACATACCTCCTATTCCTCTCCAGAGCCCAGACTATCATAGACTCCCAGACAGTTTGCTAATGTTTTTCCATGTGGATTAATAAGCTATTCACAAATCATTCTTGTTAGCTCAATTTTTAAAAAGGAAAAGCAATTTGATTAACTCACTCTAATTCCTATGTCTAATTGAAAAATAAGAATACAGTATTTCCTGCTTATCTGCCTTTTCTTTTTTTTTTTTTTCTGCAGTTTTACTTTCCACAGTTCCAGTTACCTGTGGTCAACCATGGTCTGAAAACGTTAAATGGAAAGGTCCCAAAACGAACAATTCGTAAGTTTTAAATTGAGTGCTTGTTCTGAATAGGGTGGTGAAATCTTGGGCCATCCCACCCCGTCCTGCTTGGGATGTGAGTTACCCCTCTGTCCAGCGTCTGCACACTGTAGACACCACCTGTCCGCGAGTCACTTAGTTGCTATCTTGGTTCTCGAGTCTACTGTCACAGCACTGCTGAGCTTGTGTTTCAGTCACCTTTATTTGACTTAAAAATGGCCCCAGGCCGGGAGCAGTGGCTCATGCTTGTAATCCCAGCACTTTGGGAAGTCCAGGTTGGTGGATCACTTTGAGCTCATGAGTTTGGGACCAGTCTGGGTAACATGATGAGAACCCATCTCTATAAAAAAAAAAATACAAAAATTAGCTAGGTGTGGTGGTATGGTAATGTGCATCTGTAGTCCCAGCTACCTGGGAGGCTGAGGCCCAAGAATCGCTTGAACTGATGAGGTGGAGGTTGCAGTGAGCCAAGATAGTGCCACTACACTCCTGGCTGGGTGACAGAATGAGACCCTCATTTCAAAAAATGTTTTTCTTAATGGCCCAAAGTGCAAGAGTAGTGATGCTGCCATATTGTTGTAATTGTTTTATTTTATTATTATTGTTGTTAATGTTATACTGTGCCTAATTTATAAATGAAACTAAAATTGAAATAAATAGATGTGCATGTTTAGGAAAAAATATAGTATATATAGGGTTCAGTACTACTTGATGTTTCAGGCATTCTTTGGGGGTCTTGGCACGTATCCCCTGCAGATAAGGGGGAACTACTGTACCACTCTTTTAAAAAAGTCCTCTATCCCAGATTTTTATGACTTAAGATTGGCTTTTCCCTAAAAAAAGCTGAATGAAGAAGCTTTTAAATGTTTCTTTAATTTTTTTGCATCATAATATGTTTGCTTAACTAAAAATTAACTATTTGGTATAGGAAGAGACAAGGCATTTTTCTTTCCATTCTTAATATCAAATCATGCTTGTCAGGTAAAAGGATGAGACTGGTGTTTGCGAGCCATCACTCTGTGCCAGACAGTGGCATGACATCCTCACTTGTCACAGGCTATCTTTACAATCATCGCCTTATTTAATGCGTTTCTTGGACCCATGAGAGCTGAATGGCTTCCGTGAGACCAGAAGGGAACCAGCTCCTTTGCTGGGAGGCTGCCCCAGTTTGTCAAGATTTTATAAATCCACAGAGTATCTTTAGCAAGCAAAGGGCTGGATTCCAAATAGAGCTGGATCCAGATGAACTTCACAGGGTCTTCACAATTGGCCACACGGGAGACAGCAGCACACGGTGAGCAAAGAATCCCAGCTGAGTAATTTCTCCCAGATGCTCTCCTCTCTGTCCTGCAGAGTTGTTGGTTTTGGAAAGCTGCATGGCCATCGAGGGCCTCTGACTTCAGAGGACATCCTGATAATGTCTGAGCCCTGCGGTTGTCAAAACCGTGAGGTGAACATTCAGCCTTAATCACAGTTCTCTTCGGCAGCACTTAAAAATGTAGCTGATGAATTTAACAAGAAACACATGTTTTCATTTAAATTACAATTAGCAATTAGAGAGTTAAGTGTGCCCTAGATAGAATATATAATCATTGTTGAGTTTGTGGCATAGCTACTTTACTGTTGCCATTCTCTTTTTATGTTTTGCTTTATGATTTTATGGTAAATTTATGCAGAAACTGTGAGAACCCTGAGCTAAAGAAAGCTGAGGGATTGAAGTTATTTGGCTTCTAAATAAATGGTCACCAGGCCAGGCCCACTGCAGATTCATTGCCTAGTGTGATTCTCTTTGTTTTGGGAAATGTGAAAAGACGTTTCACCTACTCTCCAACCAATCTGAGTTGGATAATTTGTTAGTGATAGATGCAGCATGAATTACATACTTCTATAAGTATCATAGAATGATAGAATAGCTCTATCTACCTACTGCTCTTTATGATTGCCTGATAATTCAGAAAAGGAAAAGCAAGACACTTTCTCCTCCAGAATATTCCATAGTGAAATCACTATTCACCTCTGCTTTTCAGTGGAGATTATTAAGAGGAAAAAAAGAGGCCAAGAAGAAAAGCCAACACATACTATTCAGGTGACAAGTCAGGTGCATTCCAGATGGTGGGGAGACCTGGCTAATGGAATTCAAGGGGGAATCCACAGGGCTGGATGGCCAGGGCACAACCACTCCTGATCCATAAAAGGTTTCTGGAGCAAGGCAAATTGGCAGTTATAACGAATAACGAAGCCATCTAATGGGAATGTAATCCCTGGTGAGGAAATACCCTCCTCCCCCAAATAAAATAAAAGAGAGAGAGAGATGGTTTATGGCAAAGTTACCAAGGAGGCTGAGTACCATACAGATTATAGCCAAGACAAATAATTGCATGTAGCTTGGAGACCAGAATATATAACTCTTTGGCACCAGCTAAGGAACCACAGCAGTTTCTAAATTTTAGCAAAACCAGACACAGAGGTGAGGGGAGATTACTCTTCCAGGATATGCCAGAAATCAGAGACATTTGGCAGTGTTTGGGCCACATGTAACTGTAGACATTGGAGAGAATAATTTCTGGATTTCTTCAAAGTCATACACGCTAAGGGGAGTGAAATAATTTGGTTCCTTCAAAACAACCAATATTTTATTTTAGTTTCGCTTGCAGACACATAGACCTGTCACTCAAAACATCCCAAATGGATCATCTTTCCTTGTTTTCCCAATGTTCAATTAATGTCTCCAGGTCAAAATACCAGAATTTTTTGTTTTTCAAGTTTCCCTGTCTAATGCTGCAGGAAAGAAATGGTTCATTGGACTCTATTGCTGTCCAAGTTCACTGCTCCACACGCGCAGCAAAACTTCTTTGAGAAGACAGAGAGCCAGGTCCTACGCTCTCCTTCTGCATTGTTTTTCATCTCGTGGAATTGTTTGTCTCCTGCATGGGAGACAGGGAGTAAATTTTCCTCGACATGCTGACAGCCCTCGTGCAACATCTGCATAACGATGGAATTTATTTTGTTCATTATGACTGCTGCAGCGCGCGGGGCTGTATTTCACTCCCACAGACGATTTCTGTTTTCATAAATTATCCAGCATGCTCCTCGTGGAAATGGCCAGCGTCTTCGGAGAACTGGCGAGTAATCTCTGAGTTGTCTCTGCTTCTTCATTTTGGTTATTTCTGTGTCATAAAAGTTATGACCTATCAGACAGAAGAAACACCAAGAAGGCCTCTAATAAATACTTTTCAACAAGCTCCAGACAAGCCTAATAACAGCCACGGAGGCTTCAAAGAAATCCCAAACACTTCCCAGCCCTGCGAGCTCAAAGACGAATGCACCTTCCTGTGGCCCCAGCACCTATGTCTGCTTGAAGCATTTTGTTTTCTGTGTATTGATAGAAACCTTATTTTGCTCCCTCAGAGACCATCCAGCTCTGTGGTCATCTTTGTGTTCTTAACAATGGATCCTCCCTTTGATTTTTTGAAAACATAATGGACATAGACACATTCTATAAGTGCAAAAACAAGCAAGGACCCCAAGTATTCCGGACAAAAGCGTGGTCCTCACAGGAGCACCATCAGATGTTCGACATCAGTCAGACCTCACATGCCATTTTCCTCCTCCTCTTACTTTCATTTATCTCTTTCTTAGGATTTAGCACCAAAAACACCGGCCTGGAACTGAAGTTGTCATTCAGAACACATCTACAGTTCAGGATACAGTCTGAAGGGTACCCCAGCTTTGTCTTGCTGAAACATGCGTAGTCCCCATCGAAGGGGAAGGTGGAACCAAGGGGGAGCTGGACTTCAGGTGGATGGAAAGGGGGTTGATGTGAAATTTGACCCTAGGAAACATGCTGTGTCTCTTACTTATCCCTGAGATAGCTTGGAAAGAGAACCAAGAAGATGGTAAACTGGGGAGGCGGTTTTCTACCTGATGAAGTTGGAGCAGAGCAAGAAATCATGCCGCCCACTCCCACACCCTTATGCCCACCAGAAATAGCAAAGCTCTTCTAACCTGAAAGACTTGTTTTATTACAGAAGTTTTCAGACTGCTGGATGATGTGTTCTTATGGTCCTGGGGTCCAGGGTAGGTTAGAAATGGAGTGAAAGGGAAGGCAGGCAACAGACAGGCTTGGTGCTTTGTCTATGAGGATCACCAGGTTTGTTGTTGGCCATCTATTATGGAGGCTTGTGCTTCACATCAGTTGGCCGGTGCCATGAGGTTGCAGAGACTTTCATGGAGGCAGCCTGGGCTGTGCGTCATGGAGTCAGTTCCGCACGGCCACCCATCTGGAGCCCTATGGAGTCTTGCCATCTCCCAGGGGTTGCCTTGGAGCAAAACCCCGGCCTCTGCCAGCCTTAGTGTGACCTGAACCCCCTTTTACTCCCCTTCTCTTTTGTTTTTAGCATCAGTCCTCTCTGTCTAGTCAACCCCAAAATGAATTTCCTTAGATGAGTCTTGACTTGCCAAGCAAACGTCTGGGTATCCGTTATTTAAACACAGCCCCTGAAACAAATGAAAAGCACCTCACATTCCTGTGGGGCAAGGAAGTGCAGAAGTCTAGATCCCAAAGCTTCACAAAGATGCACTGAAATGTGAAAGGGGGGCGGTGAGTGGGGAAGGTGGGTACAGAAAAAGAGCAGGGAAACAGGTATTCCCCTCTGAAATTACAGGGCAGGCTGCTGCTACTACTAATAGAAATAGGAATTTCTGAGCTAATACTGCTAAACCTTCTATATCTCAGATACAATATTTGATACTTTTATTGGTTTTTCATTGAATCCTCAACTTCATGAGGCAAATAACATTTTCCTCATGAAGGGATGGAAGTTACATTTTCATAAAGTGCTCTGTGCTGGCCATTTTAGATATCTTTTGATTAAATTTGTACAGCCCTACAAGATGTCAAATTATGTCCACTTTACAAATAAGGAAACTGAGGCAGTTGTCCTGTTCAGGAATAATACAAAAAGTTTATATGAACATCAGGATGAAGGCTCCTAAATACAAAGTTTAAAGATCCACGCCACCCCACAGTCCCTCTGGGAAGTCAGCTCGAGGCTAAGATACAGTGGATCCTACACCCTCCCCTTGAGTGATTTTCTGCAAGTTTCCCTGAATCAGTGATCCTGGTGTCTTCCAACAGGAGCCCATAGGCCTGTGGAGGTTATTTAAAAGGAAGGAAGGAGAGTAAGAAGGGAGAGAGGATTAAGTTCACCAAAGGCCGGAGACACAGTGTTTATTAAGTAGATAGAAGTAGAAGGCCAACGAATGCTAGATGAAAAATTATATTTTCAGTTCTCACTTCTGCCCACCGGACTGCTCTACTTTCCCTATGGTGTAGCAACGAGAATGCTACTTTTTTTTTTTTTTTACAGCTGCATAATTTCCTTCCATTGTCACTGTACACTATTTATTGAGTGTCTACTTGATGTGCTAGTTGCCTTTGAAAATTATGATATCTACTGATGGACAAATAACATGTGCATGTGACCAAAACTTGTGCCTCTGGTGCAAAGCCACAAGTTTTGAAATAATAAGGATTTAGGAATTCCTTCTCCAGTGCACCAGGCTGAGCCATCTGTCCCTCGCCAACCTGAAAGCCAGCTGAACAGAGCATTATCTCCCTCCCCACTCAGCGCCCACCTCCCCTCCACCCTTTAGACCCAAAGCAGTGAAACACTGGGCTATTTGTTTCCCCAGAACCACAGCGTGAAGTTTTCCAGCAATGGCAGGAAAAAGTTTCGCATTCCCCAGCTCCCCGGTTCCCTCCCCTTCTCCAATTAATACCAAAGGTTTCAATTATCCTGGAAATCTGAGCTCTGGTATGTTATTAGAATCTTGTTTCAGGAAAACACATTCCCAAGCCCCCAAGTCCTATGGAGATTTTTCTTTCTCCAGAAGTCACGGGGTAGGACTGTTATCTGAGCTCCTTCTCAGGAGGTGGTTTGTTCTTTTCCCCTTTCATGGAAGGCTTTTTCTAGTGAGGAGTGGGATCCTGATGTGATGGGTCTTGGTTGCCTGGTGGTTAGGAAGTGAGAGGAATTTGAGATTTCCTTCTGGGTGCTTGAAGCTGGGAACATCAGAGAGCTTGCCTCGTCTGACCACCACCTGACACCATTCACCTCTGACCAAAAAGTGTGCTGCTCCGAGGGTGCGTCTCTGTGAAACTATACCTTTCGTTTTTCTTTTTTTCGTTTCTGATCCAGAGTATAAATTCCTTTAGGGAAAGATCAGATACTTTATCCATTTTTAAGAAGAGTAATCAAGAACTAAGCCTACCAGATATTAACTGAAAGAAACCACAAACCCCAAACGAGCAAAAACTATATTCATTTGTCAAAAATGGAACTTCACCCAAATTAACATCTGAAATAGATTCGCTTGAACAGCCACAACTCAGCACTAGGCAAACATAACATTTTAATGTTTTTTTTGTTTGTTTTTTTTTTTACATTTTTTCCAAATAACCATTATCAATTTTGCTTCTCAAGCCTGGGTAGCTCAGGAAAAATGAAAAATTTCAAGTTAAAGGCCTAAGTGTCTCTTTATATGACAGAATATTCATAGCCAGGAACTTTCCAGTTTCTTCTGGTTAAGTCAATCACTTTTCTGGTGATTTTTCAGTCAGTTCAAAAATGAATTCCTCACTGTGGTAACCATGTTTCAAGATGGTCCCCGATGAGCCTCATCTCCTGGGATTCGTACCCTTGCAGGATTCCCTGACCACTAGAATATGGCCGAAGTCATGCTGTCAGACTTCTGGAAGCAGACAGTGCTGCTTCCACTTTGGTCTTTTGGATCACCTTCTCTGGAGGAAGCCAGCTGGCGTGTCATGAAGACACTTAAGCAGCCCAAAAAACTGCAACTCCCTGTCAACAACCAGCACCAACCTGGAAGACGAGTCAGTGAGCCACCTTCAAAGTGGATCCTCCAATGCCAGTCAAAGCTCCAGATGACTGTCACCCTGGCCCACACCTTGACTGCAGCCACATGAGAGACCCTCAAGCCAGAGGCATTGGCTAAACCACTCTCACATTTCTGACTCAGACAAACTGTATGAGACAATATATATTTAGAGTTGTTTTAAGCCAATAAATGTTTGGCTCATTTGTTACACAGCGATAGATAACAAATATGACATCTGAGCTGTTTCTACCTTGCTCCCTCTTCTTTCCATGGTGTCTGGTGTGCACTGCCAGGAGCCTGTGTGACATCAGTGGTGAAGGATGGGGATCTTGAGTCTGTGTAGCATCCCTGGAATACTCTGGTCTCTTTGGTGATCTAGGTAGGGGTGTGTTCTGCTTGGATCTTGTCTCTGGGCTGCTTTTTGTTGATGAGACCTCTATCAGTTATTTATATTGTGTGGGGTGGGGGCAGAGTCTCACTCTGTCACCCAGGCTGGTGTGCAGTGGCGTGATCTTGGCTCACTGCACCCTCCATTTCCCGGGCTCAAGCAATTCTCTTGCCTCAGGCTCCCAAGTAGCTGAGATTACAGGCGTGAGCCACTACGCCCAGATAATTTTTTTGTATGTAGAGATGGGGTTTCACCATATTGGCCAGGCTGGTCTCAAACTCCCAACCTTGTGATCTGCCCGCTTCGGCCTCCCAAAGCTCTGGGATTACGAGTGTAAGCCACTGCGCCCGAACTCTATCAGTTATTTTTGTGGTTGGTTCTCTTAGCTCAAGTCGGGTTGGCAGCTCTCCTTGATAGGCTCAGGCCCCTTCACCTCCTGCCAGCACTGCAAACCCATCCCTGGTTTCAGGTTGTCATTCATGGTCAATCCCTGGTCTGGACGTTCTGCCCTGCAGCCTTTAAGGGCTACTGATCACTTTGCCAGGGCTTCTGCAATCTTCCTGACAGTGTTCCAGTTCACTCTTTGGCCACCTTTCTTGTTCCCATGGGGTGCAGGAAACTTCTGGATCCTTCAATGATGCATGAATGCCAAGGGAATGTCAAGACTGACACCTCAGACATCACACAAACAGTACCACACCATCATTTTTTCTTTTGTCTGCAGTCTCAGGCTCATTCCATGAGACAGAGCCCTTGTGGAGTTCCAGAGAGGGAGTGGGAACTAGACCCCTCTGCTATGGGCTTTCCCATCTGCTATGGGCTGCTGTAGGGTCAGGACACACATCTCTGATCATTTGCTGCAATTCCTCTGCCTCTCTTCTTTCTACACTCTGTAGGAGGATTGACCAGGATTTCTACTTCTTCTGTTGGAAACTCCTTTTCTTCCATGTCTTCCTTCTTCCCCAGGGCAGTAAACTTCCCGACCTGGCAGCCATAGGCAGCAGCGGCTTCTCTATATGGTGGAAGGAACCTTGTGGAGATTTGCCAGACTGTGCTCTTGGTTTGGGAGCTGCAGTGCAGTGAGGAATAAGGCTACTGAAGATGAAAATAAATGGATTTAATATGCTCAAATTATTATTCTCATTATCTGTTAATTTTGGCTCAATTATAAAGTAAAACTCATTTTCTCCCTCAATAAACAAACGATACACACACCAAACCAGTTCAAACTGGAACGACACCAATATATGTTTTTTAACAAGTTTTGCCAAGAAAACTAGGTCGAGAGCATCAAAATCACCTGCAAACTGTACCTGAGTCTTACTGTAATTCATTCAGTTCCAAACGTTGTGTCTGAAGTCAGGCTGGTGCAGGAGGCAGGTGGAATTAAGATGCATACGGCTACCTTCTCAGTATATGGACCTAGCTGTTTTGTTTCACCCAGTGTCTTCTAAAATATTTGATTACAAGCATCTTTTTTTGAAAGTTACACCTGTTTATATACTTCGCAGTCTCTTTTTTTTCATGGCATATTTCAGGAACTGCTATCTTTAAAGTCTTCTGCTCACAGAATCTTCCAGAAAAAAAGTTAGCAACTCTGAAGCAATCTTTGGGATTCCTTTGGGATTCTCCACCCTTGAAAGGGCACTGGGCCTATTCCCAACTGTTGCTTGGATGTTCTTCTAGAGCAGGCTCGCAAATCAGCAACCTCTAGGATAAAGCCGGCCTTGAGATGCACTTTGTTTCACGTGGGCACATGTTGGCTTATGTGCATTTGAGAATATTTAAATAGCACAAGCAATCTCCAGTTGCCTCTTTTGAGAGGCTTTGGATACAGTCCATGATGTGCTTTGGGGACAGTAAGAAAGTCTCTACTAAATGATAGAAAGGAGGGGGTCGCCATTTTTATCTGGGAAGATCAAGAAAGGATTCACTGAGAAATGATACTTGCATCAGAAAAGATGGGGCAAGCTTTGCCCAGAAACAAGAGACAGAGGACATTTCAGGACAGAGCAGTGTCATGGAAGTCAGATTAAAATATATGTACAAAGCAAGGGGAAATTTCATATATATATTTTTTCTCTTAAGACAGAGTCTCGCTCTGTCACCCAGGCTGGAGTGCAGTGGCACGATCTCAGCTCGCTACAACTTCCACCTCCCAGGTTCAATTGATTCTCCTGCCTCAGCCTCCCAAGTAGCTGAGATTACAGGCACCCACCACCACACCTGGCTAATTTTTGTATTTTTAGTAGAGACAGGGTTTCGCCATGTTGACCAGGCTGGTCTCGAATGCCAACCTTGTGATCTGCCCACCTTGGCCTCCCAAAGTGCTGGGATTACAGGCATGAGCCACCACGCCCAGCAGGAAATTTTATATTTTTAAAAAATGGGTATAAAGAGAGTAGTCATCAGAGTCAAACATTTCAGAAAGAGAAACTAAAATGTATCGTGAAGAAAAATTCGGTTGGATTTATAAATGAATGGATAACCTTTTTCTCACCAGGGCGGGCTCTGTGGAGTGCTCGGTTCTGTCGAGTGCAGAGCAGGTTCCATGGAGATGGGTCAGAACAGTGGAACGCTCTGGCTGAAGATAGGGAGATGAAATATACACTCATTTTTCCCTGGGTTGGAGTATTAAAGAAGGGAGAGATATAGGCTAAGGGAAAGTTGGCTGTCTTCTCAAAAAGGGAGGGTGTCAAGCATGTTTGTAGGCTTTGGAGAAGGAGCTAGTGAAGAGGGAAGTGTTGAACATACAGAATAAATGCCTAAGCATCTTTCTGGGGGAATGGGGATATGAGCTCAGGCAGCACGCATCAGTGCAGATACCAGCACAGAAGTGGTGGACCATTCATTTGGTCTAAGAGTGGGGTTTGCTGAGCAGGATTTGTGGAGAGGCAAGACAAGAAAGACATTAAAGAACACTGAAGGCAGAGTGGTTGGAGCCATGGACCATAGATCCATGGTTCTTAGACAGGAAAGCAAGCAAAGCCATGATGGGAAGATTGACAAGAGGTCCTCCTGACAACATCTTACCATGTATATTTTGAGGTCTGAATGTTGAAGCCTGTTAATTGTTTGATGCACCTAAATCAAATTTGGAGAACCCTTCCAGCTCATTCATGCATGCTGGGGTGCATTAGAACTGATCTGAGCAAAACAGAAGACACAATCCACTCACCAAATGGAATGTAGTTCCCTCAGTTTTTCTCTACCTTTTTGGGTCATCAAAACACTGTCTCCTACACTCAAATCTTGAATAAGTTTATATTTCTGTTATTGTAAGCCTTCTTTGAAAGATGCTTGATATTTCCTTGGGAAAAGGATAGGGACATCCTAATCCATGACAGGTAGTATTCATCTGGATGTTCAACTTGAGCTGAGGTCATGATCCCAGTTCCTAGGGTTCACCAGTGCACATGAGCAGGTGAGGCCACATCACCAGCAGCATGGACCACAAGACCTCCAGCCTCCCTAGCCAAACCTGGGCAGCCCCAGGAGCCTACTGTATGGATCTACAAACAATTCTAGCTCTCTTGCCCACGGTCATGTTTTCTGGCATCCTCATAGCCATAAAACCCGTGTGCTGACAACATGGCGTAGTGTTCTTTTCAGCCCCACTAAGGCAGAGACGGGAAATGCCCATTCCCTCACTCTGTCTGCCTCTTTGTCACCTGGCTTGGAAGCAGAGTCCTACGGGGAGACCACCCCCTCAGCCCCTCTCCCTTCAAGGGCTCAGATGAGGCGGGCAGCAGACCCCATCTGATTCTCTTGCATTTTCTCTCTTCCCACAGATACACATGTACAAGTTGTCTTCCTTACAGGCATCCTCTCCTCAAGAAAATCTAACACTTAGCAAGACTCCCACAGTCCATTGGCCCATCAGGTCATCTGGCAGGACGATTTTGGTCTCATTCTAGGCTTACCCTGAAAGCCTGCTCAATGCATAACGCAGTTTGGATATGCCTGCAGGGTCTTTTAAGTTGGCCACGCCCTGCGCCTGTCGCAGGTCTGCCTTATGGGAAATCCTAATAGATTTTTTTTTCCAGTTTACTTTTCCCATGTCTGAGAATTCTAATTTGAATATTCACAAATGTTTCTTGGTCCCTGATAGAAATCAGTTAAAACAAGCTGGGAGTAGGGAAGGCAAAAGACAGGCAAAGGGCGGGTAGCGCAGACAGAGAGGCTTTTTCAACCTGGTTGTGTCCATCGGCTCAGGTTGTCATAACCAAGTATCCCAGACTATGGGACTTAAACAGGAGAAACTTATTTCCACACTGTCTGGAGGCTGAAAGCACGAGATCAATGAGTCGTGAGGTTTGGTTTCTCCTGAGGCTTCTCTCCTTGGCTTGTAGATGGAGTCTTCTTTCACCTGGTCATACCTCTGGGTAGTGTCTGTGCCCTCATCTCCTTTTTTTTTTTTAAATAAGGACACTGGTCATGTTGGATGAGGGCTCACCCACAGTGCCTCACTCTGCT